>JAACYV020171110.1:1500-12296 GCA_009936425.2 Chrysaora fuscescens | reverse complement strand
ACCTTTCTCCTTTCCGAATCTTTCCTTCTCTGAAGTGGATGATCTGCTCAGATATGGAATTTCTCCTCTGATCGGAAACACCTTCATTAGAAATAACACAAATTTCCATCAGACATTTTGCAAATGCAAGAACTATAATTTGCACAAGTATAGAAAAACAGAATCCTTAACCGAATCCTGAACGTTTGTTAACAAAATATGAATGGAAACAAAATTGCAAACATTCAATGGCATGAGATACTTATGGGATATGTAAAAAAACAAAAACAATGCCACAAGTTGAAAAATATATTGACGTTTAGGGTGACGCTCGTCATCTCTTTTTCTGATCTTTGAATATCTAACAAAAGTGTCTCATATAAAAAAGGATGTATTAAGGAGACATGTCTTACCAGGTAGTTATCAATGGGCGCAATGTCTTTATTGAATTCCAAATTACTTGGTTTTGTTAGGCCTGCAAGCGGCTAAGAAAAAAAGGGTAACTAATGTAAGAATTTCAAAATATTTCCAATTATAATTGGTTCACTTATTTAGAGAGCTCCTCCTTCAAATAATTCCCACCAATTATTCACTTGCTACGTAACTTATTATATATATATGATTCTTTGTAAATATAACTATATTTAACTACACAAAAAATTAAAAACAACAACAGTACAACTGCCTTTGTATTTTAGGTATAATTTTTCATTTTTGCAAATTAAAAAAATGATAATAAACTTGATGTGTCATAATAAACTGGAGCAAATAACATTTATTTCTAAACAGGATCACCTGAACTGAAAGCTTACGAGTCTTTTCAAGTGTCCTAAGCTTATCTTTACTAATTAAATTTTACCATAATATTGGATAGCGCATGAATTGATATGAAATTTAAATAATGATAAAGACGAAAAAATCTTAATAATAGGTTTTTGGTATACATTTATTAAAATTGACTCGATTTGAATCTAAAATAAGAAAACCTATTTATTGCAAAAGCAAAATATTTTGGTAAAAAAAATAAAAATTTAAGATGGTAACCACTGAAACAAATCGAAAGAAAATGAAAAATAAATATCAGCCCCTACAGAGACTCGAACTCTGGACCCCTGGTTTACAAGACCAGTGCTCTAACCACTGAGCTATAGAGGCTTGCGTGTGTGAACGGATAACATGAAGTATTTCCTGTTTATATAACAATTCAATTCAACTGTATTGTACCTGTATCTTTTGTTCTTCCAGAGAACTTAGCTTTTCTTTTATTTTCATTGCTTCCTGGAAATAATTAAAGCATGAGAAAACCTTGGGACGGAACGGGACGCTGGAAGAGTAAGGTTCGTGAATTATGTATCTAAGATTAAAGTTGTGTTCACCCCTGTTTATTGTTTACGGAAACAAGACTATCTTGTGGCTGCGGCAAACAACTGGTTTTATAAAACATGACATCAATTGCGTCACGAAGCTTAAGAAACATGTAACTGATTGTAAACAGGATTAGCAAATCGCTATTTGAGCTATTCGAGAAAAAAAACAGAAGGCACTGCAAAGCAGAAGATAAAACTACCAGAGACAGATGAACACAATTTTCCCGGGGGTTGTGATGGGCATAATAGCAGTTGGTTTTATCAAACTGCCTTTGTTGTTAACTTATAATTGAAAATAAATAACTGCATGTTGTCAACTGGTGTGAATTTATTAAACTACCAAAATAGCAGGTGTCTCATCGTTGCATATTGTTCTGACGCCAGTTCCACAAGCACTCTGTTATTTAAAAGGGTATGCATTTTTTCAAGGTTTTACCAGGGGCAACATTAAAAGATCCTAAAATATGGAGAAGGCAAAATATAATTCTGTTTTTCCTCGCATACCCTTGGAAATCACTTAATGATTCGTCCCTAAGCCAGTGATATCTACTTTTATAATCAAAATTTCTGAATGCACTTACCTTTTGTATATCTTTCATCCCAGCTCTTATTGTATCCAATCTATCAATCTCGCAATATTTGATTTGTGAATCTTCTGAAATGTTCTTTTGCAAATTTTCTTGTAGTCTAGAGGAATAAAAATTAGATATTGTTGAATTGTAGAACATACAAAAAACTATTAACACTTTTCTGATTGATGACATCACATGCCCCACATTCGAATTATTTTTACTTTTATAAAATTTGCGATAGATGGGGGGAAATATCAAGTTATCATGGAGACGCCTAAAGAAGCAAGTTTCTGGGGGGAATTCAGGATGAAGCCAACCCCTAATCTTGAACCCTAAAATAAATCATGCAAGTCAAAAAGCAGAAAAACGGGCGACCACGAATCCAGTGCTTTCGAACCCTCGAACCTAGAATTTGGGAACCCTCGAACCCTGTCCATGAACCCTCTAATCTTAGAGCGGCATCGAAGACGATCAACAGCATCGAAGCGAGGCAGGTAGAAGCAATAGCCCGTATTTCAAGTTGGGGGAATGGGTACTAGCCCCTGCTATGGAAATGTAAATGTACTAGAATTATTTCATTTTCAACTCTTTACAATGACAAAAGTTGATTTCAAGCTTTAAAGAGCTGAGCGGTTAAAGCCTTTTTTGAATTCTCCACCCAGTGTTTGAAATTACCATCTTAATTCAGCTCAAAAATGTAGATATTTATACAAGCTAGCCTACTGTATGTAAAAAGCTGGCGCATCCAATCATCAAATAGCATTGAAAAATAATCGAAAGAACGTTCTCTAATTGGACGGAGCGACTTCGCCTCCGTAAAGGGAACCTACCACACGAAAGATAAGTTTTTTTAACTAAAAAAATATTAATTTCACTTGCATTGAATCTGCCATTGGTGAAGGTTCTGTAAACACAAGTTTCACAGCGCTTAAGAATCGGCATTTTTGCTTGAAGCAATCTAACCCAACAACCCTCTCTTGCTTGGAAGCTGTCTAGCACAGCTATATAATACTCGGCGGTTTCTGCAGGTTTAATACAAAATAAAAACACAACTTCAGTTTCAATCCCTAATTATTTTTTGCAATGTGTTTACCTGTCACAATAATAAGCTGCTCATTTTTAACCAAAAATGATACCATATTTACATTTAAGATTTAAAAATCTTACTGTTCTTTGGAATACTTTGAATACATGTTAAAATGAATTATATCTTATCAACCATTCTAAATTTGAGCCTTTACACCGATTTGACACTATTGATAAAAGATTGTTATTATAAATTCTCGATTCAAAATTTGGTTTTGTTATGGCAAAGTAAGTTGAGACACGAGAGCCATATTTTACAGCTTTATTGCTATAAAGGACAAAATTATTTGAGGCATCTGGCACTCATCATTTTGGCAGGCAAAACCTTGACAATATCTTGATCTTTAAGTGCTTAAAAATCAGTAATGATGATACATAATCAAAAGACAAAGGGTTCAGGACATTGTGGGCAATGGTTCATAGTTGAAGGTTTTGGGTGCACCAAAGCTTACAATATTACCACAAGGTGAAAATGCCAGAAAATGGCCTAATCTACAAAACTGTTTCTGGGAAGTAATGAGGTCCTCGTCCTATCTGACTTCCAGAACATTATGCGACGTAGTGTACAACGTGATTACATTTCTCTAATTCTATGATAAGAATAAAAGCACTCTTAACGATTTCAGATACGTATCAGCATTATTTACAATTGAAATCAAAGGCAAAGCTTTGCATCAGGCTATACTGTAAGCCTTAGATTAATAACATAAACAACAAATATAAAAAATGGAGTAACCCAAATTGACTTTTGTACTAAAACAAATAGTTAATTCATCCTTATACAACAAGGCTTGATAACCAGTCAGAGGTAAATTCCCTTCAAAATCTGCAATTTATTTGCACAGCAATCATGACGGAGGCTTTTATTTCAAACTCGCGATTTGTAATTAGCATAAAAACGCTCATGTAAATAAATGCAAACACATTTCTAGATCTTTATGCAGATTGTGTAATTTGCACCATCAGCAATTTCACGGCCAGACCCCCCCCCCCCCCCCGAGTTACCTAGTAGTAGCAAATTGGAGACATAAATGATGAATTTTTACCTCTGCTGCAATCAGAGCAACGGAAAAGGCCCACAAAACACATATTACTCTTTTGTTTTCTTTATTACCCCCGTTTGAAATTCTATTTACAAATTCGAGTATCTCAAATGGGGGCGAATTTGCCGAAAATAGAGTCGAAATAACGATTCAGCCTTGAGAATCAGACTAAAGGGCTTCTTCAAAAACTATAAGCTTTTTCACTAGCAGTTTCTGAGCTCTTTAACTTTATTTAGATTGACCATTTTAAGATATTTTCTGCATTAAAATCAGCATTAAGGTATAGATATGGTATTGCTTTATGGCTCTCACTGCAGAATATATGTTTTAGTGTTCTGTGCTAGCTATGCCTCAGGTATGCCTCACTAGGTATGCCTGACTTGGTATGCCTCTCTAGGTATGCCTCACTAGGTAGCTAACAAATTGCCAGACTAGACTAACAGTGAAACTAAAAATTATGCACTTCTTAGCATACTAGGGGGTAGAGTTGTCCAAATCCCCAATTTAATAAGAATTTAAATTCCCCCTTATACTTTGATCAGTGACCCCCTTAATCCCAGGAAATTGACTCTAAAAGTTGTGAAATTAATCCTTCTTTTATAGAAGAATATGTCTAGGTGAAGAGAAGTGGGTTATTGTGTTTCAGGAAGGGTGAGACCTTGCATCTCAAATTCACGAAATGTAAATAAACTGATAGTCTGTGGACTTCATAAAGAAATATTGGCATGTAGAAAGGCCCATTTTTCCCTTAGAAAAAATAGCAATTAATTATATTTGATTACATATGATGACATAAATTTTGTCAAATCAATTATCAGTATGTTCCAACAGCTGGTGCTATTCTACTTGTTGTAAAATGAGTAAGGAGAGACTTTACAGTAGGAAAGATGTATGTTGCAATCAAAGCAAGGCTTCACTATCTGGGTTAATACTTAGCATACCAGAATGTCAAATTGTGGAATATATCATTTTACATTGGCTGTTCAAAGGTTCATGCCCTCAAAATTTGAGAATCTCTGGTTACACAAAAAAAGAAGTAATCAAAAAACAATGAAAGACTTGACAAGTCCTGGTTTGGAATCAAATTTGAGGACATCTGATCTCAACAACTAAGTACAAACAGGTATTGTGAAATATCAAACTCCACTGTAAAGAGAAGGAAGAAACATGAGTTCATCAATCATCCAGGAAAATATTGTTAAAGTTAGATAAATCTCCCTTTTGGGGCCATTGTTATGGATAATTCATATTAATCAATATAACATTATTTTCCAGTGCAACTTTAGAAGAAAAGACATTAACAATCAACATTATCTCATAGAATTCATTTGTCAAACAAATTCTTGTCTATGAATGAGCAGTAGAATTAGAAAAAAGAAAGCAAGCAAGATTAACAAAAGATAAGAGGACAACCAGTCCAAGGTCACTGCATATTATCTCAAGACAAGCAAACCTCCTGTCTTATTCATTTAAGAAATGCAAAAATAGGTTAATTGCTTGGTCTAAACATATTTTTTTTGCTCTAGTCCAAAGTTTTCAGACAAAAGTAATCCTAAACTGATCCTATTAACAAAACAACTGAAAATAACAACACATATAAAGTACAAAGGGCTGTGAATTCTATTTTTGTCAAACATGATGGCTTCTCTGCATAAGTACAAGGCTTGGTTCTCAATTGCAATGGGATTTTAAAAGAAGAACATCTAAATAGGACTAGCGTATGAGGTTTTTCCTCTCTAAATGCTCTGTACACTAACAAATACTGCTGGTACTAGATTACAATTCACATATAATTCACCCAATCAAGCTCAAATCTCAAGGCATAATGTGGTCAATCTGATAGGTCTAAACATATCTGAAACTATAAACAACCCATGACTATACTGGTGTCTCAAACATTTACTTTTAACTTCAACTGAGTCATTCAAAAAGCCCTAAAGTCTGAAGCTCAAGGGAAGAATCGAGGTCATGAGCCTATTTTCTTATCATTTGTCAAAGTATCAATTTTGCCTCTTAAATTTCAGCATGAACGTTTGATTTGGTTCCATGCTCCTTACATGTAATGAGACCCTCACATTTCCAAAATTAAAAGCATACAAAAAAGATAAGATAAAGATGAGGGGCATATCACTTGCTGACAAAGTAAAATAAGTTTATAAAACAACATGTAATATTCAAGATTTTTAGAAATGAAAGGGATTTGGTATCATAAATCTTAAGTGATCTACCCCTCATTAAGACATCATGTCTCTAATCAAAATTAAACTGAGAAGTTGATAGTATCAGATAATTCATACCATTATGCATACCAATTTCCAATTATGAGGTTTCTACTGCGTCTCTACTTTCTTCTTTTGTTTTTGCTTCAGTAGAGAGTATGGTTTGAATTTCACTCTGCATAAAAGCCCAGGGCAAATTGCTACCTACCAATGGACAATGTTTGCCGCTTGGACAGAACACATCGCTTCCAGAGCCTTGCTTTTTTATACTTTCCTTTGAGCATGGAAAACAAAACTTGTGATTGGTAACAGAAGGGCACTGAACGAAATGGGTGTCCTCAAGCATATCACCACATATACTGCATTTGAGGTGGTTGCTCTTTGTTCCCTGTCTTCCTTTTGTGCTAGTTGTTACAGCAGATGATGATGGGCAGTTGTTATTGCTCTCTGTGGTCTCAACTTTCAAATCAGTTGTGGAGTTAGTCTCATGAGTAAACTCCTTGTCCTTTTCAGAAGATTTGGAATTGTTTTTCGATGTTGTTTCTAGTGATCCTAAAGAGCTGCTAATGCTTGCTTGGGTTAAAGGCAAAACTTGGGAGTTCCCACTAGCTGGCTCTACACTTCCTGCTGCAGTTATCAGGGCTGCCATTGAAGAAGGTAGGCCCCATGGGGCAGACCTTGGACTTGGTGGCACAGGTCCACTATGCTGTGGGTGCTGATGTGCCAGTGTCTGAGAACCAGTTGTTGCAGCAGGTACAGGAGGCACAGATGCTTGGGGGCGTCCATGTTCAAGGGGGGCAGCCCCAAGGGTAGGGCGGTACATTCCATGCATTCCTGGGTGAGAATGAGGGTTGGTTAGCTGTGACATGGAGAGACGTAATGCATCAACTTGTGACTGCATCCAAATGTGTCTCTGGATCTGCTCATCTTCTCTTTCCTTGTAAGTGCGTCTAGGTGCACGTGAAGGCTGTGGGGGTGGAAAAGGATCAGGCTCCTCGATTTTCCTCTTCCTCATTTTAAATGCATTATTTGCTGCATTTGAGTATGGAAATGCTTGCTCACTTAAGCGCACAGGTAAGGCATCAACAGAAACAGGCTCTTTAAAAAATCGAACTGACTCAGGCAGCAAGTCACCAAGAAGTCTCCAGTCACCTTCCTTGCCTTGAACTTCATATTCTAAGTATTTAAACCCGGATGAAAGATTTTTACCTACTTCTTTCATTGAGTCTTGATACATCTGTTTGGTAACAGCGGAAGCACTTTGAAATATGATGCATGAGTTGCGTGGGTATTCCATGTACATTTTAATTTCAAAGTCTGAGCTGCTTCCACCAGCGCGATGCATGACTTCGAAAGAGAAAACCCTTGCCACCAATGAATGATCTTTCTTGAAGCGAACGTCGAAAGGCACACAGCCATTAAAAATGTCAAGGTTTTTTATAACAATTGGTGGCAAATCACCAAGTTCAGGGTGTCTTCTTTGAATAGGTAGCGGCGGAATATCATGTTTCGGCCTAGAATGAAAATTCGGAACACGTTTTTCGGGATCCTGGCCGTCCTCCATCGGCGGCATAAACATTGCTGGATGCTCGCCAGGGTGTCCAGGGAAAAACCTCTTTGGATATCCATCACCCGGCACAGGAGTACCACTTTCATGATTTAAAATTATATGTTCTTCATCTCCACTAATTTTTGATGGATAGCTTCTCGGATGTAAGTGCATATGATGAAAATTGCTAGTAGCAATCAGGCCATTGCTGTTCAAATTCGGGGGGCCATTTTCCACGACCGAGCTGTTTCCATTTGAATGACTTCCTGGGCTAGGACTTGAAATTGCAGATACTCCATTAGATGATAAAGACTGCGATTTCATAGATCTTATCTGCTGCTCCCAGCCTTTACGAAGATATCTAGCATATTCTATAACCTCCTCAATGCGATCGGGACCTTCATAGTTACAACAGCCACGGCAAATTGGCTCTGTGAAGTCATGGAGAATTGCCCATGGCGTCCGCGGTAAGTCGCATAAATAACAGTGAACCCTTTGCATTCTGCTTCCACTCATATTCTTTCGCTGTAGTCGATCAAAATCATCTCGATCTGCTGTCGTAGTTGCAGCAACTTCAAGCATTAGGCAAAATCAAAGTCATTCACAAATACAAGTAGAAACACTGTGATTCGAGAGCAGTCTTCAAGCGTGGCAGAGTGAATTTATCGAACTCATCCTAAATCATACAAAGTTGATTGCTAGTGGCCTCACTAACCGCACAGCCTCATGCAAACAGATATATACTCGATGTTGATAAATCCTCAATATCGTTTAGTTGCTTCAAACATCCACAAATGCTTTCCAGCGGGAAAAATACAACAACAATTGCAAAGCTGAAAATCTAGGTGTCAGAATAGAACACACCACAACTTTTCTCTGACGCAAATGTTTTCTACGACATTCATCACCTGTTCAGTGACCAATCACAATAGATTACGTCACAGCTCTCGCCCACGTATCGCCGCTTGCCTCTGAGCTTCTCGAAGAAAAACACGGTAAACAAACAGATAATTACAGACGACTGCTTGTGGCAATCATTGCATATATGCATCAGCACATTCCCGCCTTATTCATACAAGTTAGAAATATAATTTATAGTCAAGTTCAGGCAAATGCAACACCTTAATGTCGAAATCCTCGATTATTTACGCAAAATTTGATTCAACAAATGAAATTGAATAAATGAAGATGAGAAAATTTTATTCTAGCAATTGCCGACAAAGAAAATCGAGCACTTTATTAAACTAATCATTTCAATGTACTGAAAACATTACATAAACGACCATATTATGAATGCAAATAACACAGCCCAAATATGAAAGTCCACCACATTGACCGCACATTCCACAGGCGTCCGCATGCGGCATCTAATTTGCATAAAAACTAGACAGGATATACTTGTTCTTATTTTGGGAAGGAATATGAAGAATACCTGTCAACTTGTGAAATCGCAGATGGTTATGCTTGTTTGTAGGGTGCAGTCCATCAGGGGGGAGCGAAACATCGGCGTCAAACACAAAGTAACCGGGGATCCACACAACTTTCATACAATTCATTCAAGGGAATCACACAAATTTAGGCCTAGTTAGGGCGTGGTACAAGTTGTCAAGAGATAAACACCAAGAGTTGTCAAGGCGTTTAAAATTACATAATTATCACAGCGGCCTAGGGGAAACTACGATTAAGCGTGCAATTATTTTATACACAAAATATATTAATTTTTGAGAACTGTGTATCCCTTTCTAAGGGTATTAGATGGGCGACCCCCTGGGGTACAGAGGGGTGCTCGAAAAAGGGTTACATCATGCCCATGGCACGATGGTAATTCACAAGCACATTCTGCGGTGAATGACAAAAAGGTTATGACAAAAGCTCGAAATTACAAGCTGTGTACAAAAACAGCAGAAACAAAGAATAAAAGAAATTAATTTTGTTTGATGACAATGAAACGAAACGATTAAAATGAGGAAAAACAATTTGTTTCCATGGGTATCCCCAATCCGCCCTAACAATATTTATTATTATTGTAGTTTTATAAATAGAACTAATGACGTCATTTGACTAAGAATACAACTTCATTAGAATGTTTTCAGTAAAACTACAGCCCCAAAGTAGGGTTTCTTCCTCAGTGATTCTTGAACAAATAAGTATAATATTTGTATTTAAATCTAGGCCTCTTTAAACACAATTTGATAAACAATCGATCTATTGTTCTATAGCATAAGGTAATGTCCCCCTCTCTCGCTGAAAACCAGTTAAGATTCTGATTTGCATCTGTGTTGCTGCCAGATCATATTGGTATATTTGCATAGTCATGGTTTCAAACGGTTTCAATAAGAATTTGCGATTTGATCGCTTCGCTTCAATATAGTTCTAAGTTGAATTGATGGTTTCTCTCTATTTTGTCATAAACCACATTTTCAATAATTTTTTACCGCAGATTTAAAACGCCGCTGAGGTAGTAAATACGAACACAACAACAACACGAAATTCATGCCTTTCAGCTTAAAAAGAACTGACACGTCATTATTTTGTTCGCACTTCGCTTCCCGCAAGATCATAATTTCCCCCAAAGTACTGAATACCCCCCCCCCCCACAGATCTGCACACACGTTTTATGGGGTGTAGATGACGTAGTCATGGGGTTTTGAGAAACCTGTATTCAGGGGTCTGGGCAGTTAATGAATAACTAGCCAATCAAATTCTGTAAACAGATTATTTATGTTGGTTATTGCAGAAAGGATAATTTTTCTGAAATCTTGCTCTAAAGGTGGTAGTCAAGCAAGGTATTCGACATGAAGAACGCTTTTATTATCTCCCATGATTCAGTTTTTAGTCTTCTCAGTTCTGAGCTGACTTTGTGAAAGTGCGTTCGCAAGCTTTTTTGACTTTTGAGGTAATTTGGAAACAACTCGCTAGAATATATTAGTTACCCGTTGAATTTTTTTTGGAGAGAGAACATCAGGACTTCTCAGTTGTTA
>JAACYV020169999.1:7008-24600 GCA_009936425.2 Chrysaora fuscescens | reverse complement strand
TCTTTAAAGAGCCAACCTTGATTGTAGTACTGCTTTCAGAGAAAGGTGAATTGAAGAAATTTGTCAAAATACTTGGAACAGCACACGTCACGAATTCTTCTAGCAATGTATCAGCATGCTTCCTGTTGTGAGTTGTATTTACAACCTAAAGCCAACAAAACTACACTTGATCATGACACATAGAATACATAAAAACGTGTAACTCGTTAAGCGGTTATATTTTCAAACAAGTAATTCGAGAAGTTTATAGTTTATGGTTCTACATCTAGGTTCACAAGTGAACCATCAATTTTTTAGCGTATTAGAAAAGTAAGATTCTACAAATTTGTGCTATATTTCGAAACTACGATCAAAAAAATACCTTGGCCATGTCAACCATGAAATCTTCAAATAACGTCCAGATATGCATGCTGTTATAAATTTCTTTCATTTCGACTTCTGTATCCACATAACAATGATTCAAAAAGTTTATATAAGCAGATTTGACCTGAAATAGCAAGGACAGGTATAAGGAGAGTGACCGCACCCTTTAAAGAGAAATAAGGACCCTCTAGTGTCACATTGTTGCAAGGAAAACACAATCAATCTTGAAACTCACCTCAGGAATACAGTCTGGATGTGTCACTATCCTTACGATGTCATCAAGCGGTAACAAGCTGTGACATTTAATCTCTGTATACACATTCTTCCCTTCCGTACAACATGCTAAGAGAGTAACAAGGTTGATGTGGTAATTCAATGGACTATCTTGCCCGATTCTTTCTCTTTCTGACTGCATCATTTCCAGTAGATTCGCGAACGAAGAATGGTCGTTATAGAATACAAGAACATCTTCACCAACGCTTGCAAGCTACAATGTACAAAACAGAGAATTCCATGCAAATCTTCCCATGCAACACAGTGTTGTCGTTAGAATTTTAAAAACTGAGTCCATACAATGATTTCATTATGAAATAATTACCTCAGCCATTATAATATCCTGTGTTTTTCTGATAAGCTGCCCCTCAGCTTTAAGCAATGTTTGCAGTAATTGCAAATATTTAACATGTTTACCACCCGATTCAATGGCGTGCACGATTTGCTGAATGAAAGATTCTGTTACGTCATTACAGAGGCCAATATTTTCCATGTAGATATAGCGGATCGTTTCTGCTTCCAACAGCTGTAAGAAAGAAAAGAATCAATTTGTATTTATGAGAAGCGCCAAATTTACCGAAAGATAGGATGGAATTCCACTTTTCGTCAAGCCCTTTTTTCTCTCTAACGATCTATTTTTTTTTCATTGCATAGCTATGTGTCATCGCGAATTCTTCTGGCGACCGTTTTAAAACCGTCTAATGGAGATCTTGAAAAAAGAATGAAAAGAAAAAAATGGCGGCTTCTGAATAAAAGATATGTCCTACCTGCAATAATAGAGAATCTTATAAGTTAAATAATTTTAATTACTCAATATATAAAAGATAATTCAAGCACGGAAAGACGAAAATGTTTGTCATCGAACAGAGAAGTGTTATCTTAAAGAAACTCACCCCGAGGCCAGTTGTAAGAAAGCGGTCAACATATTTTTGCATTAACGTTTGATTTTGAGGATTGCAGAAACAAAAGTTCTGAAGAAACCTATGAGCCAACTCCATTATTTCTCTCATTCTCATATCGGACTAAAAATGAGAGCGATATGTATATAGCTACAGTATAAAAGAATAATCGAGAAGGTTTCGTTTCAAGTATCCTTCCAAATTAGTGCTACGAAAAGAAGAAATGATGGGCCCAAGAAGTCAGTAACAACGTTTGTTGTATTTAAGCACACTAATGGTCTTTGTTACTTGCACTGATGCATTTGTGTAAACTTATAATATCCATGATGCATGTGGTAAAGAATGTCTAGATTCCTATTTCAATTTGCAACAGCATAGTAAAATTAGAAAAATAAAGAAGTTGCCTAATGTGGAATAACTATTCATAGCTTTCTGACACATTGAATAACAGAAGTAATATGCTCACTCAAACCTTTTCAAATGGAATTTGTAGCAGATCCAGCACGACACTAAAAGCACCCATATTTCTTAGAAGACTCTGCTCATGTTTTCTATTTTGCTTCTTGTCTTTAGATAAGCATAGATCACAAAACCTTTGAATTATCTGATAGGCAATGATGGGTAAAAAAGTACTATTAATTAACAGTTTTCAAAATTCAGTTTTTCACATCTACTAAAACTAAGAAAGAAGGTGCTTGGATCTTTACGAAAAAGTATGGCACTTAGTGTTTTGACATAGAGCTATCTTGAAAACACACAGCTACTTCAGTAATTTTTCTCAAACCATAAAACGTAAACCATAATAAGTTCTTGCGAGAAAAGCGATACTTTTTGAATATATATTTCTTACATAGCTTTTTATTCGGTTTTCTTCAATGTTTCGTAGGATGATGGCACATATTCAAACATACCTCAGAAACAGCATTATAGTTTTTGCTTGACACGGCTTCTAGAACTTTAGGATCTGCTTCGCCATCCAGTGATTCACTGTAGCGCCTTGATGTGCTCTAGAATAGTGTCAAACTGGTATTATATTCACACTGTTGCTCACTGATAGACAACTGCTAACTTAGTGTATTGTATCACTCACAGAAACCCTACATGTTGAATTAGTGGTAGTTACTATTCTTTGAGCCTTTCAGTCAAAATAAAGAGAAAAAGACAAAATTAGACAAGCCAAAACTATGTTGTACATTGGTTATACATTTATATATTTCAAAATAAAAATAGTGACAAAATAGCGAATTCACTTATTTCGGTTGGAAGGGGATACAATGGCACTAATGCTGTAATTTACATTTATAACGATAAAAACCAAGTATGATTCTGTGAACATACCATTAGGGAATCCATACTTTCAGCAATACTGCCATCATCCTTCAAGACATCGCAAATTAAAAATATAAACACCATGATAACAAAGCGCTCTAATAATTGCAAAACAAAACAGAAGCAACAACACAGCTCAAGCTAATCCAGGAATAATAAAAAACTAATAAACTCCACAACAACGACTCTCGTCAGCTTTGATATGTAATAGTATGGCACTATAGCAAGTCCTATTATGTGATAGAACATTCAAATAAAATGGTGACCATCTACATTTAGGCAAGATATTGGACCAAAGATTGACTATTTTTTACCAAACTAATACTCTGGCCCTTGAGAACATTTGCATTTGCAAGTTTCTCCCTACCTTATTCAATATAAATACTTTGTAATAAGATCCAATACAATTTGTAACTTTTTCTATAAATACAGGTTGATATAAATAAATCTTTAAATATAATGCAGTTGTTAGACTCCTCGATCGTAACATTTCTGATATAGGTCATAGACGCTAGTTTTGTGACACTATTGGTTGAAGGGATATCTGCCTGCAAAATGCTATTTAGTACATAAAATAAATTATGAGAGTTTGACTTTTTAATTGAAATCAAACTATTTAGTCTCGAACGAATCCAGTCTTACTGAATATATTCACACACCTGGGTAGAAGACAATGAACCTCTAGACTCAGGCTTTTCAGCACTTTCTTTAGTATTTTCACTTTTTTCTTGTTGTAGAACGAGTTTGCTTTTTCTTTTTTTTAATCCAGGTGTGTTATTGGAAGTGAGAATTGGAGATTTACCTTTGTAAACCCACAACTCCGATTTTTCTACCAGTAACCTCAGTTCGTCAAGATCCGACTTTATCTGCTTATAATTATCAACATCTTCGTTCGAAACAAGAAGTTGTACCTACGATGAATCATCAAGAAGAAACTGCAATCTATTGTATTAATGTGAATAGTTTCAAAATCAATCACGGTTTTGTTATCATCTTATTATATTCAATAAAAAAAACGCACGACCATAACAATCAATTAATTGGGAATTATAACCTTCAGAGATTAATGAGCTTTCCATTGTTTGTAGAATTTCTAGCTTCATCAGAGTGTGGAACATATCATGAAGAATCTATCTACCAATAACAATCTACCACAAAGTTTAAAGATATGGAGAAAAGGAAATCCACGGTGTAACAAAATAGTACCCATGATAGTAGGGTTGTCAATTTTTCCAATTTGACAACAAAAGAGGGAAAGATGTACCTGTTTGAATGCTTGAAGAACTTCTTGTCTCTGTCCGAAATGTCTCAGAAGAAGCTGCAATGCACCGGTGACAAGTGGAGCATATTCATGCATGCACAAGTGAATCAACACTCTTAAAAACATTCTTCCACCACATCCATCTAAATCAAGATCGATGTTACCTTCCCTATAAAGACGAAAATCATGCATTTTTTATCATACAAGTAGCTTTTGCAGAAAGAGTCCAGAAATCAAGGAGAGGGATTCCATACAAAAACACCGACCTTGATACTTGAATATGAACATAGACGGTTAATAAAAACTAAGCAAAAGCATATAAGGCAGCGATTGCTACGCAACAAGAGCATAGATTTGGAATCCTAATTTGCTAAAGACGTCGCAACTGAAGTGATACTTCTCCCACGCAAGAGCCAATGAAATTGCTAGAAAGTGTCAGCAAACGCCACTCAAAGCTAAATTTAGGCCATTTTCGAGCTTTTTGACAACCCCCAGTTAAAAAGCCCGGTGTAAAATCTGTTATAACTTTTTATGCAAATTATAATTCTTAATTGATCTTTGAGGTTTTTCGCACAAGTCAACCGTTGTACTTTGCTTCGCATGTACGTTAAAGTTACAGCGTTATACCTCTTTGTTGATAAACATTGCTGATTAGTTTTGAGATCTGGCTGGACAAGACAGACCAAGCTAAATACGGAGAAATCATATAAATTTGAGCATTTACTCAATTTTATACTCAATATTTGTAACATAACAGATTTTGCTTCAGAAAATCAGAAAAATGACCAAAAAGCATAATATGTAGAGGCGTTTCAAATGCTCCATTATTCCATCAACTGCTTTTACCTAAAAACAATTTAAGGTTTAAACATGTATATAATGTCATAGCCCTAATTGCGAAAACAATTTTAATTGCAATTCTATATCGCAAATGATTCGACCATAAAATGCTCATACCCGGTATCAAACATCTTCTCGGCTTCGATGCTAACATTGTCGAGATCAACTCCTGGGAAGAGAACAGAATGACAAAACTAAATTTCCGCCGTTCTTTAATCATTTTAACAAGCATTTACTAAGCAGTACAGTCATGGTAGTCAAAATGGCTAAAACTGAGACTGACAAGAACAAGAATGCTTTTTCCAATAATTTTATAAGATCATCCTTGTCGTTGAGTTAAATTACGTTAAGTTAAGTTAAGAACAATAAAGCAATTTTATTTGAATTATTAACAGTATCCTTTACCACCACTATCTCCACTTGATGGTTTGGTACCATTTTCATCAAAGTCCCGCTTGAAAATTGACAGCAACGTAGAAATACGAAAATCAAGGCGTATATTCATAATGTATTCAAGGATTTCGATAATCTTCAATTTTGTGTTCATTACAACCAGATCAATCTGATTTGTTGCTTTTTTGTCTCCTGCTAAAGGTGTCGCAGCTTTCTCTGTAAGAAAAATATAATTATTTCATTGTTTAATACCGTAAAAATCACAAGTTTGAATTTCATTTTCAATCTCCATATTTATAATAGGGCATTCTCGAAGTATTATTAAATTAAAAAATAAAACAGGATATTTGTATCTCACTATATCCATCAGGTCATACTAGAAGATGGGTCCGCGAGATTCTGTTTCTGAAATATTAACAAAAGAACTTCACGGGCTAGCAATACTGGGGGAGCGCAGATTCCAGGATGACACAATCAACAATTAGACCTTTTATGATATCAAATTTTTAAATATTCAAGAACATTTTTCTACCAGGAGCAGCAGCTGCGTAATGGTCGATTGAGTTAACAGCTTTGCCAAGGGCCATTTTCGTCATTACTGCACCAACATTTTGAAGAGATTTATAAACATCAGATTTCTTCTGACTCCCTTGAAAGAAAGTATTATCATGGAAGATATTGACAGATATGAATGATACTAGCGTATAACTTATTAAATAATGATTTAAATCAACATAATATAATAACGTGTCATTGAATTAATACATTAACAATAATAACCAAAAATTTGGGTAGTCACCTACCGTAACTATTTACAAACGCTTATTCAAGGCATGACTTACAACTCAGAATCTGGGAAGTAAAGTTTTGATTTTGTTGTTGCCGTGTTTTAATTATTTAAAATGAGGTGTTCAGCAATTATGTTGTATAGCTTTCTAATCATATCGCAAGTATAGTTTTTCTAGGCAGTCTTTAGCCCTAGGCCTGGGTAAAACAGATTCTGATTCTACATGGGGGCTATTTTATTCCCGCAATTACTAAAGCTTTTTGATGAATCGATGAAAGTAGCATCACACCTGATTATTCATGTGACCCGTCGCTAACCAACAAAGAAAACTACAGGTCGTACTGAAATAAGACTCAATTTGGTAGGAAATTCTGCAACTTTAATCATACTTTAGCCAAACAAAATTTATTATAGATCACAGGATTACTGTGAGCTAAAGCAAGATTTTTCGGGGAGTCGATGATGTCCCACTTTCTTTTCCCCCACTGTTGTCAGCAACTTATGTTTTACTGTAACCAAGTTCTGTTAGCTAAAGTCGCATTTTACGTCTCCATTGATTCGCCGTTGCCCGCTTCGAGGCTAAATAGGGGTTAAGTTCTTTCATAAGTCATCATCATACAACAATATACTACAAAAATTATGTTCGTCTTTCCCGGCCAGCTGCTTTTTCTCTAACAATATATCTTCTTAACTGGGTTTGAGAACCAAATGTCTGATACCTGTGCAGAGTTTGTGCATAAGTAACAAATGAAAATAACATTTTTTACGCTCTTTAAAATAGAAAAGCTCTGTGATTTATTTCTCTACTTGGGTAATACCTGGAGGCATGAAATGTCTCGCTTCTTCCCCATCAAGAATCACAAGCAACATTTGAGTCAGACGAAGTAAATCTTTGAAACCATAAAATCCAAATCGGATCAAATACCTTGCAATCTGAACAACCTGAAAATTTAGGAACAGTAATTGATTCTTAATTAAAAGAAACAGCTATTGCAAGTCATACATTTAATTTTACGGAGCTACTTAATGAATCGTCCCGTATAAACTAAGCAAAAAGCTTCATTCGCATGATTTTAGATGTCAACGTAACTGATACAGCCTACCGACCTTAATTAAGACTTCGAAAATACACAATCATCGATCCTGACTATAAGCTACTGTCACTTTAGCACGAAATAGGATGCCTAAAAACTAGAAATTCTTGTGTGATATAATGAAAAAATTGACGTTTTTGGATAGACATATTCTGCTATGAGACATCTATGAGCCTATATTCAATCAAAACCAATGAATAACCAAACAAATTTAAAGCTATCGAAGCAAATTTCTTAACGCATCAGGTGAAAAACAGTTAGAAATAACTTTTCTGCTTAGTCTAACAACATAAACCCCTAGCTTCGCTGATATCAAATTCAACTGATGTTTCTAATCGCTTTAGTAATTGTATTGGGGTACATCAGTTCAGGGGGGAGGAAATAAACCGTCACGTAGTAAGTCTACTTTCTACCTAGGAACAAATGCTAAATCATGTACAAATGCAAATGCTAGGTGTAGCTCAAACCTCGTAGGTGAGCTTGTTCTGCGCAGAGTCAGTGAATCCACCATCCCTCGACTTAGCGATATTCTCAAGATAGGTTTCCACGAATTTCATTGTTGGAAGAAACCGAATACTGCTGGTAGTGTTGCTATCACCGCACAATTCCTCCTTCAACTGTAAGTCATACCTAGTCGTAACATGGATAGGAAAATATTGAAACCACATAATTCCTTCATCATTTATAACAACTAAGAACAATTAGTAACCTGTTATCTGATATAGCCAAAAGAGGCCACTCCGAACTCCGAAAAATGTTCTTCGCATGGCAACCGAAGTAAGGAATAAGAGGCTAGTTAAGAAGAGATAAGCCTAGTACAGAGTAATGAAAAATTGAATAGGATAAAACTAACGTACTCTTCGACAGAATGCTCTGCTGGAATTTTAGACCATAGCCTGGCATACCGAACCGGTTGAACAGGTTCTTGAGGATCTCTATCAATATGCAAATGAAGCAGCAAACGACAAAAAACAGCTCGCAGTGAACATGGCAGATATTCGTCAGAAATACATCTAGAAATAAATCATTAACAGTTAAATAACTTTCTATAATTTCGTGATTTTAGTAATTTGTGGAAAACTTATAATATTTGTCAAATCAATACACTAAGACAATGGTACACTTCTGGGCAAACAAAAAACTCCCCCAGCGCCAAGTATAGCTCTAGTCAGATGTTATCTAAGCATTAAATTCCTATGCTTATTTAGTAATGCTTGCAATATATTTTGATCTGCTTATTAGACTAGGCTACAGGCTGGGGTATACTTGACTGACTTTCAAAAACTTTTTTACCCAGACCAATAGTAAATCAATTCAGCTTATTGATATTAAATTTGTTAAATACAATATAGAAGGTATACAGGGAACTATTCGCAGGGAGAGGAAAATAGTTTTAGAAGCCTTATCAATAAGGAAACCAACGAGGTAGAGAGCAACCCCTGACAGATCCTATGCCAAGCCGATAATGATTTGTTTGCCCCATTAAAGTAATCATTTAACAGGATGTCTTAACATATTAATCTCTATCGATATTTAATTAATTAACCATTTCAAATCACTTTGGCAACACCACGCAATACCATAGTTCAACTAATCCATATTAAGAATGTAATGTATATGTATGTATTGAAAATCGACAAAAAAATACAGCATGTCAGAAAATGGACTACCTCATCGTTCTAGAGACTGGTTTTCAACTACCTGAGCTTCTCTCACTAACTAGTCACAAGTTTCTATGCTGATAAATAAAGAATAGTCATTATTCATCAAGTAACAGTTATCTAGTAATAATAAAACTAAAAATAAGAAGAGACAAACACGTTGCTAAGTTTTTCAAATATTCCCAGTTTTTCATATTAATGATCAAATGAAAACTGTACAAAACCCAAAATTAGCCTGGACTAAGCCTTTAAATTTTGAAGTTTTCAAGCTGTCGAGTCAGACGAGTGAACATAACAGACAGAAGTGTGAAAACAATGTTTCTTCATTGATCTTAAAAAGGTTTTTAAAGTTTAATAATCAAGTAGTATAGTGCTTTAATATCTGCTGTACTGTAAAATTAGTAATTTCTACTAATTCCTACCAAGATTCGATAAGATAGTAATCATAAGTTACCTCATCATAAGTTCGATATTCAGTTGCTTACTAATGCTGTTAATGGCGAGATATTGTCGATCCAAACACATCTGAGCGAAAAGGTGAAGTTGATTCCTGAAAACAATAAAAAATATATTAAAGAATCCTACTTAAATATTGCCAAAACCAAAACTGCTATGTTTGTTACTGTTCAGTGACTGAAACACAATATATTATACACACAATATATTGACATTCATCTGAATTGTAACGAATTAAGAAGACTAATTTTACAAGAATCGTACGTGTAGTTAAACTGAGGAAATAAAAGTAAAAAAAGGAAGGGACATACGTATAAAAGTTTAGTAGATACGAATCTTCAGCATTGTTATTCTGTGCTCCTCTAGCCAATAATCTCTGTGATTTTATCTGCGTTCCACCTTCCCAAAATACATACACATCACTGTCGTAAGTTCTAGAAGAATAATCAATTGCTTTATAGAAAACACGAAAAGGCTTGATGCATGAAACATGATGTATATAAAATGTGATAGCAAAATCTTTTTGTCTGGTGTAAAAGGTTCAAATCGAGGCAAACAAAAACAATTGTAAAAAACAAGCCTCTTGACAGAGATTGATGGTAAAACTGGTACTGTATAAGGCCTATCTAAAAACAGACATTAAAAAATCAAACACTTTTCCGATTTGCTTCATCAAGATCAGACACTTTTAACACCTTTCTAACAACTCTTATTTCAAATAAAGCAAGAAGTGAATTAATTGCCACGAATCTTAATCGAGACTAATAAAGACTAATTTTGTTGTAAAAGGACATCGAGAATAAATTGTCAGAACACTTGAATTCAGGCAGAAGAATGATTTCAGTACTAGTTAACATAATTTTCATAATGTACCCAAAAGTGGAAATGTACCTCGTTTCTATCAGAAGGTCAACATTTTTAGGGTTGAGCACAGATTTACAAATAAGCTCTTGCATGGATGGAATCGCAGTGTTGTTTGATACGCATAAATCTGATAGATAATCGAGAAACCTATGAAATAAAATGCATACAACTGTAAACGAGAGGAATATTTACAACAAATGTCATCTATTCTAGAAGGAAAAAATTTAAAATTATATCGCAAAAACTCAAATAATACCTACCTACAGTCTCTTTTTCTTCTTATCAGAGTGACAAATGTTTCAATTTCTTTAGCTGTAATATGTTTTTCAAGTAACTGCCTGTTGTTGTGTACGAGATCAGTAATCGTTTCCTCTGCAAGCAAGTCGTATCCTATTTGGGACTGCATAAAGCCAAACTGCTTGGCGACATATTCCTAATCAAGTAAATAAATCCAAAACGAACACTCAAAAACTCGAAATCCTAAAGTGAATCTTCGCTCAGCGTATCACTACAAGAAAGTAAACTTTATAGGAAATTTGTTTGACTAAATTCGGGAACAAAATAAAAACAGGGCTACTACAAAGTTATGAAACCCTCTATTTATGCATTTACCTGATTCTTTCGGTAGTCCTTACAGCTATTTCGCAACAATCTATAAGACAATCGTAAGATATGCCGAAGAGGAGCATTTCGCTGGTCAGCAAGCTCATCTATTTTCAGCAATGGCCCAGCTGCACCCTTGTCCACAAATGGGGCTTTTAGTAATTGGAAAACCTGTTTACAAATCATATGACCACATGATTTACCTCGTTAAATCACAAACACTATTGTTATAAGCAGGAAACAAAAAACGAAAAAAAGTTTCCCTTTCTATCAAGAGCTCTAGTTCGCTTCCTTGAAATAGTTATCAAAAAACAGATTATATTGTTTCAATATTCAAAACTGTTCTGGTAGAAAGAAATGAATTTGTCAAGTATGCAAATCACTTGGTGGTTACATTGACTAAAACCTTAAGTCGTACAGATAAAATGTTGACTTACTAGTTTCAAAACATTTTGTTCTCTTGCAAGTTTTTGCCTTTCTCGGTCCGGTTTCTGCGACGTGATTAAGAGAACATCCTGTTTGTTGGCGCTCATTTCCACATTCAACACAAAAAGACTCAAGTCTGTCAGCAATTGTGCAAGGCTCCTAATAGAGAAAAACAAACAAAAAAGGAAAAACTGATTATCCAACGTATGTCAAACGTTATTACATTATTTGTGTATATACGTCTTTCCAATACATCCATACATCCATTCCATACTCTTTAAAAATAAAATATAATTGCATGCTGAACTCCATTTACATTTATTCTGCTAATTTTATTCAAAGTAGATATTTACAAGGTTAACAAGGGCATGAAAAATAAGACAGGTTTAAACATCATGGCAAAAAGATAATTTTTTCCATCTTAACAAGATGATCGTAGATATTAAAGGAAATCGACACCGCAGTAAGTGAAGAGGATCAAAATAGATATCGAGAGTAGACATGCGCAGATTGATCTTCACTGGAATTTCTCAAGCGTAATTCTTAGCGACGAACCGCAGGCTTAAAATAACATACAATCACTGGTCGCATGTAATTCCTTTTTTTCTTACTTATTGGCTGAAATTTGTAAGGTTACGAAAGAGATATCGCTAAAACTACTTTTATTGGTGTCCATCCCCTCATCTTTGATATGCTCGTATATTTTTTTACTGTGGTAAAATCCTGAAATGGCTAATAATGACGAAATAATACATAAAACATAAACTATGAGCTATACAGTAAAATAACTAACTTTCTATCTGATTGTGAGAATTGACCCTCCTCCAACTTTTTGCAGTTGTCAGCAAGAGCCTTACTGGCATCATTCATGAAATCCAGGTCTCTTACTTCATCAGCTTTAACATGAATGATAGCAAATGCTTCTTTGTCCTCTTTTATCGATGCAGTGCCCACCTGTCAATAATATTTCATAAATTAAGCATGCTCAATTAACAGTCGCCATGACAAAGAATAACTGTTTTATGTGGATTCAAGAATTAGGTGGTATTTATGTGGATTCGAGGCCATAATTGTTCATGTCTCCGAGGCCGCAGCTAGTCCAGCGAACAATTTGGTGCCAGTCAAATGAAAATGAACATGGATGAAATAACAAAGTTTTCCTCACTTGAGCCTCACTTACAATATTTAGAACTCTACTTCATGTGCAACCGCACTCGTGTAGACGGAAAGCCTATCAGTAACAAAAGTAAAGCGGCGCCGTGTAAACGCAACCGATTCAATGGATGGACCAAAAGCGTCAAAACTGCGTAACTATAAGTGCTACTCTCATCTGCTTCTCTCTTTCTAGCCTACATATCAAAAAGAACTTCTATAATTGACTTTTCAACGGTATATGCAAAAATAAATAAGCCGTATTACACAGACACATGGTGCACACGCTCTGAAACGGACGTTGTAGCATTTTTGATATTTGTTGCTAAAATATTAGGGTGTGCGCGGCTATTTTGAACTATTTTATAATAAATATAAATATATATACCTATATAATATACAAACTATACATTAATATATATAACTATTTTAACTATAACTATTTTTAGTATCTCAAGAAAACAAGTTTCATTCAAAGAAAGTATCTGGTTTTAAGGTAGTCTAAAGTTGAAATATGCATAGCTAACGGAAATTAAACAGAGAACAAGATCAAATTGCAATTTAGTTGTTGTATAGTAATAATAAATAATAATAAATAATAATAACAATAATTTACATATCGAAACGATGAGCGGCTTAAGTCATACCAACTGGTAATGAGAATGGAATGAAAATGCCTGACAATGACAAAAACAGAATAGTGATAAAAAGGACTATCCTATAAATCAAACTACCTTGAGCATGACAGGCTTGTCTTCGTCAACATCAATAGGTATTGAAGTAGAGTGTACCCATGTATCTGTGCATACATGTTTCAAACGCACATACGATGACCTAGTGAGAAAGATGAAAGAATTTCAACTCTCCGAACGCACAGAGCCAGTCAGCAATCATTCACAATCTACTGGCTATCAAAATTGTTTAGGTCTAAAAAAACTATATTTAACATGGTAACTGGCTGGCACAAAGATACGTTTCCTCTAAATTTGAAATAGAAATGCTTAAAAGAAAATTGCCATGATATATTTAACTTGAACCAAATTTACCCACTCAAATTCTGCTCTATTTTGCAAACGTTGTAGATAATCAAGTTCGTAGTGGACAGACTGCCCCACCTTAAACGAGTCTCGAGAACTCTTTAAAACTTTATCCATTTTGACTGAGGTACTGTTTTTTAGTTTCCCGGAGAGGAAAGACCACTTAAACATTTCCCTCTCAGCTTTCTGTACTGTTCATTTCAAGTTGGGTTTTTATCGATAGTAACTCAAATATATTTTACAATGTTGGTCCTTTTGATTTTTTCTCAATTTATTTCAATTTGTAAAAGTCTTTGCATGGAATTACACATTGACTATACCCTTTGATGAAATTTGTCGATTTTGTTAGATCCTGACAATCAAATACTCTGTTTCTTAACTTTCCTACAGCACATGACGCAGCTTTTATAAAGTGCTGTAATCTCTTCATCCATTTTACAGTCTCTGGTGATATAGCTGCCCAGGTGTCTAAAACCATCCACTTTGGCTAGCTTTTTTTCAACGATGTTAAAGTCCACATTAGAGCCAGTGCTCATAGTTTCAGTGTTCTTTATTTTATTTCTTCTTTATTGATACGTAAGCCCATTTTCATGTATACTTCATTGTAAGCGGACAGAAGTTATTGGTGTTCTTCTGTGCTATTGAAAAAGATAGCAATGTCATCTGCATATCAGGCTTCTCTTATGAACAAAGAGACTGTCTTAGTTGTTAACTTTAACCTACGAAGGTCAAAGTTATCTCCATCATACCTGAATCGAACATTGATGATGTATGCGTTGTTGGAATTTTTGAATGCTAGCACACGAACAACAGCTGCATAGATCCCAAAAAGGGTTGCAGAAAGCTTTTTAATGAACTACTCAACCGTCCAACAGACGTTGATTTCCACATACTTGATGACATGCAGCAATTACCAGTTATGGACATTTTGACAATTTGATCACTATGGAAGAGATGAACACGGCACTCAAGACCACAAAGCTAAAGAAAAGCCCAAGATCAGACGCATTACTACCAGAGATCTTCGTCCATGGAGGCAATGAGCTCAAATCTGTATTTTTGGACACTTCCAACACATTATGGGTGACGGAGAACCTACCATCTGATATGATGCGAAATTAGGAAGCAAAAGTTTCAAGCATAATTTCTGGGGGCAGAAGAAAGGGGATTTCAAGAACGTAGAAAAAACTTATATCACTGGTTCATCGATTTGCTCTGTTCCCGAACAACAACATAATATCACTGTCATACTAACAAGGTTATGAGGTCGGGTTTTCCTTTCTGAGAGCACGCAAGCAAACATTTTGAAAATACCTGGAGCTGTGGCCTTTCCCTCGTCTTCCAAAGTGATTATAACCAAAAAAAAGTGATTATTGTATGGACATACTCTCAGTGGCGTCAACATGTAAACAATTACATTAAAATTTTAATAATGCACGGCAGAATCTATTTATCCTTATTACTACTACTGTTATCAATAACATTTATATTCACACAGAACTTACTTAGGGACCATATCATCAGTCCTCTGCAATGCAGTTGGATCAAGCTCAAACAGGGACGCCAAATCATTGCTGTTTCCAACGGATATCAAAGAGTAAACTTGACCATTGCCGCGCAGCTTGTTTCTTGTCGAGTCTCTCGCGGCACTCTCGTCAAGCTATAATAATAATTATTTGAGCCAGAAAAACCTCAAAACTAAAATGACAACAAAATCAATAACAATCAAGCCACTTGGCCTATAAAAAGAGCTCATGACAAAAAATAACAAGTTATAAGACCCATCATTTAAAATTAAAAAACAATAAAAGCCTTCTATGCTAGCTCCTGTTTCAAAAATTCGGTTTTAATCTCTCACTTGAGCTGTTGAGAAAAAAATTAGGCTAGAATCTGATTACTACTGAAACAAAAATCTCTAAGACACAGTTCAGATTCAATCAGGGTCTTCGACCTATAACCGAGAAGGACTCAATATTTTATGAGGCATTGTTTGCAATTGCTATTAAATTGTCTAAACCTAAAATTAATTTGGATAAAATTAGTAACGCTCAATTAAAAAAAGCTTTAACACAATCTTATGTAGAGAATATAGATATTTTGAATTATTTTAACGAGACGCAACGAACATACCTCTGCTGCTAGGTATTTTTCAGTTGCTAGATGCTTGAATCGAAAATAACTGTTCCACTGCGCAGCACCACTTAAACAAGGGTCATGTTGAACGACCTAAAATTTTATCCGAACATTTTACTATCAAAATCGAAATGAACATCTCATATTTGACAAAAATTCATGTAATACATGTACGCAAATCACTGTTTTAAAAGCAAAAATAGGCAAGATGGATGATGATAACAAGAGTGCTACATATAAATAGTATGGTAGGGACTCATAAACAATTAGCAAAAAAAACTTCTGGTGCGTTCAAGAAGATTGAGTCGCAAATTAGGAAGAAAAATACAATTCCGAAACCTCACCAAGGGCAAGAGTTGAAAGGATTACTATTGAGCATATATAGCCATATCAAAGCTTTTATATATTTTAGGTCAGGTAGGTCAGTTCTTAACACAAATTATGCGCCAATTTCAATAAGGCTCCTTCCTTTATCTGTAAATTTAATGGAAGACAATTGGAAGACAATTTTATATTACACACATTTATAGCTAAAGCTTTACAGGTTATAATTCATTCTTTATCAAGCACATTTACGATTCCAAAGGAATGTAAAAGGGACAGTGCATTGCATAGACTTTTTTCCTCAAATCAGCTTCATTCGCACAGTATTCACAGACCGGTAAAGAAACTGAATATCTACCTCGATTTCCCATAATGCTTTAGAGCTCGTTGCAGATGCCGCGGTTGCACGAGCTGTTGTTCTCAAGAAAACGTAAGACTTCTTCTTGTACTCGTCTACAGTTAAAAACTTCTCTTGTTCTGCGTGAAAAAGCCGTATGACATCACCCTGTCAAGCAACACGCAAAATATTAAGAGCTTGCATCTCAAAAAAGACTATTTCGTAACTGAATTATCCAAGAAGTTTAAATGTGAAATTAAGGATAATCAACCATCTTACCCCTTTTAGAACATCATCTCTATTTTGACTATAGTCCATATATAGATTGATTTTCCAGCATGTATTGGAATTGACCGAATTAACCTAAAAATTACAAATCAAGACTTAAATGACCGAAAATGTATACATATATTTGAAATTTGACCTTAAACTGCAATGCAAAATGGCCCAAGCTGGATATTCCTGGTTATAGGTCGCAAGCACGTTTCTCGCAGAAGCGAAGAAGTTAAATGCAGAGCCGTAGCACGCACAGCAACTTTCTAGTTATGTAGCACTTAATATACAAGAAACGATATACTTCTTTGTGACAACTTCTTTATCTCCCTCGAGAGGCAAATTGTTTCCGATATTGAAATTAGCAGCAAAAACAACTTTACAATTAAGGAATCCACCAAGAAAATAACTTTGAGAATATAAAATTGGATCTTTCAGATCTTTCAAAAGAATCAACCCATTCTTTTTGTCCCCTTATCTCTACGCTGGTTGATATTCCCTCCTTCAGATATGATTTAATATTTCTTTCATCAAACTTTGCAGTGACAATGACTCTTCGCGGGAGTTTCTTTTTATCACAAGAGTTGAATAAAAAGGTAAGAAAGATGAAATCGTCAAATTTCTCTATTCTTGTTAGATTTAAGATAAATTGGTATCAAGAATCAAATTTTTATAAGCTCATTGGCCATGTGAAAGAGTACTTTTACCATGCAATACTTGAAGTCAACCTGCTTGGAGTTAGAGAACTCCAAAAAGTAGTAATTGCTCTTATTTTTTGTGAAAGACATGGGAAGCAAAACAATGAGATCGTCAGCAGGCAATAGTCATATGAAGTCGGAACCTGCATCATGATACAGATTTGTGGAGACTAAAGAAGACAGAAAGAAATAGCATACAAACCTCCCTGCATCCTGGCTTGTCAAAAAGCTCGTACTTGCTCACGTGTAAAGGCTGCCCTGCATTCACAGGATTTAAGACAACTTTATCACCAACAACAACCTTTAAAAATCAAAATCATTTTCATTTGGGATAATACAGCAAGCAAGTAATAAAAATTGGGCTTACATGATATTAGAGTTTAAATTTT
>JAACYV020168888.1:8842-24608 GCA_009936425.2 Chrysaora fuscescens | reverse complement strand
TATCGATTCCGTACAACCTATTTGCAAGTCCATTGATGACAGAGATCGTCACAAAACACTTTGTTCCAGAACTAAACAAATGGATCGACATACCTGTGTGTTTATCAGCAAAAACAAGGGATGGTAAGAAATGAGAATCAAAGACGATCAAAACTTGCATTATTGTAAAAACTGCATTAAAGAACCACATCTTGTGAGAATTCTCTAAGCTGAAACTGTCCTAGAAATTTGTGAAAATGCCGCCATGTAAAATTGGCATGAAATAATTGGCAGATGAATAAACTATATAAAGAAATTCTACTCGATTTATTCTTGGATGCCCTCGGCTGCATTGCATCTTAAGTAGATATCATACTTCCAGTCTTTTAGACCCTGTTTACACTAACCTGTTTTTATCCGGATAACTTTTTATCCGGATAAAAACTAAAAGGATGGACTCCGTTTACACTGTATCGGATAACTTTATATCCTTTATATCCCTGTCCCAATTACCTAGTATAACATTGTTGACCAATTTATTTCTACCTTAGACGGAGAAGAAAGCAAATTGGCTATGGTAGAAGTAAACCACACTGGCCTTTATTTAGTCAGTCTGGTTCTGAGATGCGTTCGGTTTGAAGTCCACCGCGATATGGCACAAGAATGGTTTTATCCTTTTGGGAAGGGAAATGAAATAAAGCTAGGATTTCAGGCAGCAACATTCGGTAGTAATCAAGAACAATGCCTTGCCAAGGTAACATGACTTCAAACATGTAACATGTTTCTCTAGATGGCGTTGTTAGAATTTGAGAGCTACAATTGTTTGACATCGTTTTCGTTTCGTATCTGATTAGAAAACCATTTTCTCATATTTGTCCTGCCGGGCATGACGTGATAATGCTAGTTAATGATTTAAAACATCGATAAGCCCTCAAGGTCTGACGATCAAAAAATTTGGTTCATGGCAGCAAATTTGCTATGACGATGTTTTATGATATGTGAATATCACCAGACATTTGTATGACGATGTTTGCTGATATTTGTGTGATGCTGTTTTATCGTTTCGACAAGGCTTTAGGCTGTTTGAGCCGAAGGTTGCTTGGGTAGTGCCATGCTGAATTATATAAAATGGTTTTTTTCGAGAGTGGCAGCGGAAGAAAAGTAGCAACAATCAACAAACAATAACTTTGTCAGCAAGTCTGGGCATTCGAGGACTATTTATGTTACAATGTTTCATGTGCGTACTACAATGTCATGTGAAAAATATTTCCTACTTCAGCCTACTTGAATATGACTAAAAACCCATGTACCTCAATATTTGATTAGCTTTTTTTGCCCTAGGTTAACATATTTACAGAAGCTGCAAAGATTGCTTTAAAAAGTCTTGGAATTACGACAAGCCCAATTTTGCACATTGAAACACTGAAATCCACTGTACCAAGAAAGCCTGTTAGAATCCAGCTGCCTTTTCAGCAAACAGAATCACCAGGTTGCAAGTTGATAATTCTACAAGGGAATGACGATGCACTGACGGATATCACGACAACATCAAATGTACATTTACGTGAAAGTAGTGTTACTTTTGAAGTCAACCACTTTAGTATGTAAGTAACTATTGCATTCACCTTTTAACCTTTTAATTTTAAACCATCCAAATTTTGTATGAATCGAGGCATATAATTTATTTATTTGATCTGTAAAACGTATCGCAGGGCATTTTGTGTTAATTCTCAAGCTGTGCACTGAAAAGAGAGGGATGCTACGAGAGTTTCTTTTTAACCAACTGTAAGGAGAGTTGCCAGGAATTCCATCTCCGTCATACCCATTTTTACAGAGGTAACAAAACTTCTAATGCCAACTCAGAGACAATGCCTTAGACCCACCCTGAAATGTTCTTGCATGAATTTTTCGTTTGATTTAGACCTTTCTCGTTACATTACTAAATTTCAGTGGTTAATATTCTAAATTTAAAAATTTCTTTCCTTGGATGCCTTTAAAGCGTCGGTTTTTCTGAAACGAATTGTTTATCTTTGAGCAATTTTTTACGAGCAACTTGCATTTCAATGAACATCTTATTTTTTTTAGATTCCTGTGCCTGCAAACAAATGTTGAGAACTTCATTGGCTACCTAAAAACATACGCTTGTCCAACATTCGATACCGTATTTCATCTTTATAGTGAAATGATAAATGTGAAAGGTGAGCCGTTTCAGAGTTGTAGCGTTGCTTCATCCTCTGCTGAAAACATAGAAAGGGAGAAAGACAGATGCCTAGGTTCAAGCTATGAACTGATCGAAAAATCCAAATCACAAAGTGGAATTTATAGTGGAACCAAGTTAAAGGTTTGCATGCTTGGAAGTATGGCCATTGACTCGTTGGACCCATTGGTTCTTAAGTATGTCTTTTGTTACATAACTCTTTAATTTCTGTTTTTTTCCTGCTAATCTTGAAAAATGATTAAAAATAACTTATGTACTGGAATTATCGAAAGGAGTTTATTTATTAACCTTTACTTTTTCATGTACCTCCTGTAACCCTTCCCCCTTTTTCAGCAAAATCTACAATCACACCCTGATTAGACTGTCTGTCGCCTGCTATTTTTGTCACCATCAAATTTATGTCTCAAGCATGCTGACCCACCTTAACAACCAGACACGTGTGTTAGTCATTTCAGCATGAACGTTGACTTTTACATCAATTACTGTGCTCAAATGATACCTTTGTAATTTGATGACAAAATTGTAACCAAACGACTCCTGTTTAAAATAGAACGGCACATTATTGCCGGGACACCTTGAGAGCGGCAAACTTAGAAACCTAACTCTAACTGGCACATTTTGCAAACCGATCCGTGCGAACATGGTATGAACGATAGCTGAATTTGTTTCCTTTCTCGCACTGGGCCGGTATCACGATCATTTCTGTATTTCATTCACCAATTTATTGCTTACATTTGTAAATAGCAAACCAACGTGTAGAATGTATGACCACGCGGTAAAACCCATGTAGCTTGGTTGGCTGATGTGAAAACGTAAGCAAAGTCACAACAGCTGGGTCAAATAAAAAATCCACCCTTGCTGTATCAAGTGAACCAATATCTAAGGCCTGGTTAAACTTGAATCTAAACTATGACGAGTGAATCGTAAAAACAACAATTTTGTTCAACTGTTTTGTAATATCATTTCATTTATAAAGCTTCAGGCCGTCGGAAAGCTGCTTCACAGAAACATTTCGGTTGCTAAAAGATGAGAATGAGCAGCAGACCAAAGATTATGTAATAATCGAAGGCCACCAAGATCGTATTAAATACGGATCCATTCCTTACTGGAAACTGCAAGTAAGTGAAATTATTTTGGTACTCTCATGCTTCGTACCGGGTCTCTGTCTTCCATACTCGCCGCTCTAAACGTGCATGTTGAAGTTCCTAAGTAGAAATAAAGTACTGAGGTAGGGTTAATTCACTCAAATTGTGTTAAGAATGAATTTTGGTGTACCATTAGAGACTCGCAGAAATGCAATTTTTTTATACTTTCGCGGTGTAGCTAGGCCGAAAATCCAAGGTATTGTTAGTCAAAATGTTATCCGACTTCTTGATTTTTTTATGCACAAAGATTGCTATTGTAGTATATGATATATATCCCTTTTTAAATGTTGTTATACTTGCTGAACATTAAAATGACACTGTAGGCCTAGTCTTTTTTTACACTAGCATTTTGAATAACGTAGCTATATTTTTTAAAACATCGAGATGGTTGATGCAAAGAATTGAAGTTATGTCTTCAAACATCATTAAGACAGAATAATTACCTGATTATATATTTCCTGTAATTTTTTTTCAGTGACCATTAACGATTAACATAATCGGGCATTTTTTTCGCTTGCGATCGATTTATTTCGTTGGTAAATAGATTGTTAATAATGACAACCAAGTTCCACTGATTTTATCAGGTGTCTGAAGAATGTGAAGAAGAAGACGAAGAGAGTGAGCCACCGTTTCGATTTCTTGGCCTTGCGCTGCGAAACTGCCACTTCGATGACATCAGGCTAAATAACTACAGCAACTTCTCTAAATTTAGTCAAATTGGACTGCCAGAGAGTTTCATGCAGGATCTGAAAGCTCTGCGTTCAAGTAAAGGTGATATATCGTTAATGAAGATTGCTTTAGAGAAAATTACAGAAACATTCATAAAAGGACAGTTAAAGACAAATTGGTTTGAAATAGGATTCATGGAACTGGATTGCAAGCACATGACTGAGAAGTTATCTCAAGGTATATATTTCTTTATTTAAGCTGATTATTTTTCTTTATTTTATTAAAGATTCCTTTCTTGATTCTTGGTACCCCCTAGCTATATTAAACCAAACTGTAAGTCCCAAAATTTAAAGTTTATTGTCTTCAATGCACTCTACCGTACGCAAATCGTTGAGATGCAATAAAAAGATATTCATATCCCAAGTCAACTTCATGCGATTCCTTCTCCTTGAGAAAACCTAATCATCAATAGTTATGCTGTATTTTTTGTCAGGTACCTTTCTCTGTTGAATGCTCACTCTCTAATGACTGCTCCTCCAATTACCGCACGCATCTCGAATTCTTATTCCAACGTCTAATCTTTAGTGAGTTTGCTTGGAGATCGGGTTGTGATCGGGCTATGCGTAAGAGAGCCCCACAAATTATTCCTCACAGCTGCTTGCGATTGTTAAGAAATTTAAATTATTTCTAGAATCAACCCTGATTTTTAGAAACAGTCATTATAAGCAAGGTCTAGTGTGAACTTTCTGCTTGAGTTTTCATCTCTATTTTTCTAGTGTGGCGTTTTCTTCGTGACCCAATTAATGATGTTGATAAAGCTGTTTGTGAAGAATTTTTACAACGAATATACAATGATGTTGATATTGGTGTCATTTGGCAGAAGTTTTCCCTTGAGATGGGTTTCAAGCATGGTGATATCGAAAATGTAACTCGAACCGAAATTGGGTGCGGTAAAGTGTATTCGAAGCTTGGAAACTACTACTGCAATGTGCTCTTAGATGAGGCAATGAGGGATGGAAAGATTTCAAACTTTCTTCAAGTTGTAGAGGCTTTATTGAAAACGATGCATCGAAATAAGCGAAATCAACAGATTTTTACAACCATCAAAAATATTTTAGATAAATTCGGCTTGTATATAGAAACTCATCTGGATATTATCGACTCTGGCTAGCTCTTTCGTATTCCCAATTTTATATCTTAAACCTGTTAATAATTTGTTTGGGCTAGAAAATTAGGCCGAATCCTAATACTTCAAAATAGAAATATATTTATTTTGAATATATTAATAAATTATACACTTGCTTTTGCATTCCGCCTTCAGTTCATCCTCGGACTATCATGAGTATTTTCTTAGCTGGTCAACGAGGGTTGAGGCCTTTTTTGCCAAAGCAGAAATTGATGAGCCAGTTGATCCTTTTTTCCCCACGTGTGTCCAATGAAATTTGATTTCCGATTCAATAGTACAGATGAGGTTGCTTAGTACTTAGTACTTAGATCTTTTAGATTATCATTTGCACTTTTCCTTATTTTTGCATCCAACGCCTGTTTCTGGATTTTCTTGATACTCATTTACCTTGAATTTAATTCATATAGTTACATGATCAGTAATGAAATCCTGCACTGGAAGATGGATCTCTTCCTCATTTACAGCAAATTTACACCATGCACGAAAACAATTAGCCAAGAAACTGACAATCCACTATTTCTTCGTATTATCCTATCTTGTCTTTTTATACGATGATACCCATTTCTGGGTATTGGGGGGCCTGTGACCATATTCTGTTATTAAACCCCCGAAACGCTGATCACAGGTGAACAGCTGATGAATCGTACTATTCCACTGATCATTTTACTTCTCCAGTTTCTTCTACCAACATTCATACAAGCTTGTGCGCGCTCCAGTCCTATACGCAAACTTTTGCATGCGCGCGCCCGTTTTAGTTTTTATCGACCTCGTTTCTATTCTTGATTTTGATTCTTGGCTTACGCACTGTTAAATTGTTTAATCAACCAATGGCCTTGTTCCCTTGGCTGGGTAGGGCTTCGAATAATCTTATTTTTCTTATTTTTTTTAATACAACATATAGATCTCCGTATAATTATTGATGGGTTTTTCTGTCACTCCGATTGTAACCGAGGACAGCTCTCAACATCATGCCAACATTTCAAAAAGTCCTGCTGGCAAAATAGGAGGAGATTTTGGAAAACATGGTTAAAAACGATAACAAGCTTTGTTAATTCAGATTTAATTACTGTCCTTTGGTATGGCTTTTTTTAAACAAAATAAATGCCGAAGATTGAGATGGTACAAGCACGTTCTCTCCTAGGCTCCTTTACAATGATCATGTAAGTTCGTTTAATGACTTTCTACTAGTCACAACTATGTACCATGCAGGTTTCTTGGCTTAAATCTCTCTCCATAGAAAGTTTTAAAGTAGACCTATCCTTTTTCGGGAGTTTTTTTTTACGTATTTATGGAAAGGGCTTTGATAGTAAGCAAGGATGATGTTGACAAAACTTCAATATATTTTGTCGTTTTGAGTTATGGCCGTGTAAAGGAAATTACTGATGACGTCATATCAGGGGCCTGTCGAAAGGCAGGCTAGATCAGATTACTTCCGGCACTCGTAGTGTCACGGGCCACAAATGTGGAACTGCTTATCAAATGGGCTTAAATCGACAGATGAAATTTATCTGTTTCGAAAACTTTATTCGATGGGACGGTCCAACATGGTACATGAAGCTACAATGCTTGTCATTTTACTATAAAATAGACATACAACAATAACAGCACACTAGCAGCTAATTTTATACTAATTTTTCCCCTGGTGGCGAAAAGGCATCTTATACCAAATATTTAATTCTCCACGGCAATACGCTACTGCAATTAGCAAACATCTTATGAAATTTTCATTTGGATAAAAATATTGAATAAATCTTCGACGGAGCCTGGTAACGGGTGGCTATTCAACCGAAAAAGGGTGGTGAGGTGACACACGTGACATACTTTCGATTTGTTGGTTTTGATGTGCTGTTCTGTGTTGTCCTCTCTCTTTTGCTGTTCTGTCTCGCCCTCTCTCTTGCCTGTTTTGGATTTCAACCAGAGATTCTAGCAAACAAGACAGCTATGCAAAGTACGCAAGTAATCTAGAGTTTTTAAGTCCTTTCAGTGTATAGATTTGTACGTGTTGCATTTATTTTTAGGCCTTGTTTCGTTGCATCCTCCCAGTTTCTGATCTGTACGGTGGCCCATATGGGTCACGGCAAATCAATTTCGTAACTATGATTAAAATAACGTTTTGCATATAATTTAATTTGAAATCGCCTACAAATTGTTTCAGAACTATAGCACAAACTCTATATTTGAAACAAGACTCGACAAGAGTTATGAAAATACCTCAACAACAAAAGTTTCTCAACTTCAAAGCAAATTCCCACGGGGGGTAGATGTTTGTGGGGTAGATGTTATATTTATGTGAAAAGAACTTTGATCCGACTGCTGAACTTTGACCTGTGCACTTACATAGCATCCTCAAACAGCTATTATAAACAATAAATTGGCCCCTCAAGTTAGGAAAAGTTAAAAATGAAGTGTAACTTCGAACTTGCAGTGTTGAAACAATAGCCTGGCTATGAAATATCAACGAAGATCATGCTAGACAAATATTAGTTGGAAGGAATCAGGACACTAGTTTCACCCTAAATATCAGGCTTTGCCTACCCAAGTCAATCTTTTCTCGTATTGTCCTGCTTGCTTGACAGTTATACAGTCACAAATTTGATTCAAACCCATGCTGACTGAATCCTTGATTGCTTTTAATCTATATGGTCTGTTATCTCGAGTTTTATATAAGCTGCAATAATACGGACAGGGGGAAGCACACGGGCTGTCTGCTGAGTATGTCTGTTTTCGCCGAGATCTCGGGTGTGCAAGGCCATTTACCCAGGTGTGCAAGTGTGCATCCAAAATATTGTGCACTTAAAGTGTGCAGTGAAACTTTTTAAAAAACTTTATGGCCTAAGTTTTGTGCATAACACCTTTTGTTCAGTGATAATTTACCCTTCAAATATTCAATACCCAATTTTAAAACAATACAGTGGGCCTACTAACTTTCAGGAATTTCGCGTTATCAGTTGCAGATACGGCCAGGTCAAAAAATCGGACTTCGAAAGACTTTTTCTTTCTCTAAAAAATCACTCAAATTCGGACAAGTCACAAATAATAATTATCGATTATTTATGCGTTATTTTGATCTCCTTTGCAGCCCAGAACTCGAAGGGTGAAGGGGTGAATTGTTTCCTTGATTGGGGTAAGTGTAAAACAATATATAAAGAAGGGAGCAAGGGGCAATTGCCCAGCTAGCTAGTATGTTAAAGAAGACCCTGGTTTTGATTAGAAATGTCAATAAATCAGGCCATAAATGATAGGGTCTGTGCTGATATTTACACGTAATTTTTTAATAAGAAGCTACCTATAAGAAACTCAACTTTCAGGTTATCAACAAATTAAGAAATTTGAGTTTTTGGAAAATGTAACTATTCTTAAAGTATTTTTGGCATATTAATCGGAAGGTGTTTGAGTAATATTTAAACTTGGTAAGGGCTGGAAAACCATGTCACGGAGGAACAGCTAGTGAACATGAAGATTGTTATGAAAACTTTCCTGGTAAAGGTCGATCTCCACTAGACGATTTTATGACGATCGTCCCAAAAATTCGCGACGATTTTTTCTACGATTTTACACACCCATCTCCACTACATCAAGCGAAAAAAGATTCGAAACAGACAAAAAAATGGTACTTACATACTATATTACATTTTTGAAGAAGAATGCGTTTGCTGGCAGCTATTTTACCTTGTCTCTGAACTCCTGAAATGCTTTTTGGTTTAAATTTTGACAATCGCTTTTTTTAGGACGAAAAGTTGAACTCAACCAACTTTTCGTCGAGCGCATTTTTTATTTGTGACGATTATTTTTATTCTTCTGCGCATGTGTCGTCGCGAATCTTTGGGACGATCGTCATAAAAATCGTCTAGTGGAGATCGACCTTAAGGAATGTATACTACTTATCAGTTTGGGGTGGACTCCTAAACCAATAGCCAATCAAAAACGATTCTTTGTCATCTCAGTTAACTGATTAACTATTTGTTTGAGTTCCACTCCCAGATAGATAACCACAGTTGTTGTCACATATTTCCTGTGTCTTAATTGTTCAGGGTATAGAATATTCATCAGTGACCAAAACAACTCATTTTGGGGTCACAGACAAAGCAAATGATAAGAACCACGGATTTGTAAATATGATGGATTCTGGAAAATGTATAGAGATTTTAATGCAATCTAACATGGAAGTATGAAGGGGGTGATTGCAAATGACCGCAAATGACACAATAACTTTCGCTACCTTTTTTGACATTTCACTAATTATTTATAAGAAACTTTGCTCTGGACTCCATAGAATGGTTTATTAGCTTTGGTCCAAATTCAGTAGGTATTGATGTTTTTTTCAAGCAAAAAATCTCCGTGAAAAGAGTTTTTTTACTTTTATAAATTTTACCAATCTTCATTGTAAGCTAATTCAAGACGGTCAATATAGCTTCATGTTCCAATATCGGCACAATCATTTAATGCCCGATTTATCGACTTTCTAATCAAGATCAGGGCCTTTATTTAAAATACAAGCTAGCTAAAAAAAAGTCTTTCGAAGTCCGAATTTTGGCCAGGTCGAAAACTGGGACTTCAAAAACTCGGACAATCTCGTCCCAGAAGTCCAAGTTTTCGGCCTGGCCGGTAGCACATAGCCACAAATATACAACGTACATCGTCTGTCTTTTTAATTGAAGAAGAATTGAGTGCTTATGAGCAGGAACCACTCAATGCTTACCCACATTTCTAATTCTTGGTACCAACCAATAGGCATTTTATTTAAGTGTGTTTATTTTTTACAGAGTCTTATTGTACAGGCCTCATATCAGAGTCAGAGAAGTGACAAAACAATTAACAAGAAACATTGTGTCTAGTTTCAAAATTACACTTCATGTAAACAATATAGTATTAGCAATAAGAGAGTTTTGCATTATTTTTCCTTGCAATTTCTAGACGTTTCTGATGTCTATCTATACAGGAAGAGCCATTTTCCAAAATGTGCAATAAAAGGTTTCTAGGTGTTCAAGTTGGTTTTATCTTGCCAAATGTAGACACCTGATCATGCTAACAAGTTGTGTTGTTTAAGTTAAACCCACAAAGATAAGTGCACTTGGAAACAGTGAAGCACACTTTAGTGCATAATGGGTACCAAGCTCAGCCACTTCCAGTTTACTCACGATTTCTGTCTTTATTTGTGTACCTCCTTTGGTTATTATCATTATTTTGGTCATCCCACTCCAAAATGTTTTTCTTCCGAGAATTTATACATCATATGTGAAGCCTAAATAAATAGCCTTAGTTAATCCTTATAGATGGAGTGAATGTGATCTGGCAATTGTTGTTTATTTCTTTTCATTTGTTTATTCACTTAATCTCTTTTGCTGTAACATTCCACAATCTTGTTACCTCTCTTCTGTATTTAGCATCCTGTATACAGTTCATGGCGCATCTTGAATGTTTAAATTCCTGGGGATGGCTACATCAATAATTTCACATTCTTTCTTTTCCCAGTATTTCTTCCCAGTCAGTGATGAGAATATTCTGTCCTCTGAAAATACTACATGTGTCTGGTTGGGAATGTACCCCCAGCCTATATACCAATCAAAATATGAAGTTCTCTAAGCCTGTTACATTGTTACGCATTGTTGGTGTTTCCCTAGTCTTATTCAAATATATTTGTAGTATGTAAATTAGTACCAATCAAATTCTGTATGTAGTGAAAATGTGATTTGTTGTCAAAATGGATAATTTCAATAGTCTTATATAAAAACATATGTAAATAATTAACTGTGCTTAGTTAAAATAGTTAAGAATTTTGTTGTCATCAATCATTCAACATTGAAGACTTTATCTGTTTGGCAGTAGTGGTAGAGAAGACCAGTAGGGACTCAGTGGCAAAATTTGAAACTGGGTGTTCTCCCTTTAACTTGGCATTGTTGATGTCTTACTTCATAGGAACTGAAATAGAGGAATAGGAGTAAGGCATTTAGTAGGGGGATAAAAAATTAAAATGTATGACAACTTATTTATTATTCTGTTTCTGCAGCTAACTTGGAAATACATTCTAAAATATTCAAGATACTGCATTTGTCAATTTTATAGTAAGTACCTGTTTGTCTATGCATTTATGTTTTACTGTGCATTACTGATTGTTTCATTGACACTGTACTTTTTAGCATGTAGTTAGTTGTTCAGGATAGTAATTTGTGGATATTGTTATCATACGACCAAAGTGTGAAATTTAAAACATTTTATCATCCTCAAGTTGCTCTCAAATACATGTCCAATCAACAAAATATTTACCTTTATCACCAGACAACAAATTTGTTGCCTCCTTTACTTCTGCATTTTTTCACTCTTGACTTTCCCCAAAGGGTAAACAAATAAATTGGCTGTAGAAACTTGTTATACAAACTACTGACGCTGTTTGCTGTCTACATAAGCACTGTGTGGTTTGAACCCCAGCTGGGGAGTACCAAATGTTGTAGATTAAAAAGTTTAGAACCTGGCTTTCTGTGTTGGCCTCCATCTCTTGATGTTTTTGGATGATCTTTTGCATGAATGTGTTCTTTGAGGTTTACTTTTAGATGATTGATTGCTTGGATGGTCTTTCACTGATTATGGGTGGTTTAGTTGTATTCATTGGTATATTTGGGTTGTATTTATTGGTATATTTAGGTTAATTCACACTTTGAAATAATGGCACAAGTCTGTTAGAAGTCTTGGTAAGCATATTTATTAAAACAGCATCAGAATTTAATAAGCTTCATCTGTTGCCATAAAGGTGTCTGCTTATTATATTACTAACCAAAATGTGTGTCTTTCGGCTTTAACAAACAATAACTTTTACTGGGACACCCCAATTCAGGCAACACAAAGAAAATTAAGTTAATGCAATGATCTTTGGTACAGTAACTTTTGGGACTGAATATCATCAAGTGTAACACTTAAGAGTTGAATTCTGACTGCATGACTAAAATTTAATGGAGTTGAATTTGACTTTGTTAATCTATAACCTAAATTAACTTTTGTATGACTAATTCTGTGAAACTTCAGATTTAAAAAAAATTTGATTATTAGAATAAAATATATATATAATTATAAACTTTTTAATCCATTATTGTAAACTGGACCTACTGCCTTTTGGAATTTATATACATTATAAGAGCCTTCTTATTAAAGAAGGATGAGATTTCCTGAACTTGATTTCCTGAAACATTGAAATAGTCATAGCAAAGACCTTCTTAAAGGCGTAGGCCATAGTTTGCGTAATTTTGAATTCTTGTAAAAATATTTACAATAATATTCTTTTGCGCACTAATTCCGTGCAGCATCAACTGTCCAATTTTCTCCCTTAAAGACGATAGAAAAATTATCACATTTTTTTGTTTGTCATTCAATATCTGATTGATTCAATATTTGCACTTGAGAAAATTGGCAAACATCTTGTTTGTTTTAAAGTTGGAAATAATAATGCAGTGTTGAAAACCGTTTCATACTTTTACCTTTGTCAAAGCAAGAATATTATCACTGTTAATGTAGAGAATACATTATATCTATTTTTATATACTAGATAAAAATGGATAGGAACAAAGAAAAGAAATTGGTGCCATCAGCGTCGCCTCCGAAACCTGGTATGTAACAGATATTTTTGTTTGTTCATATTTGCTAGAACTTGATCAATAGAGGAACAACTAATGTTCTAATTAGAAAGACTATACTGTATGTTAAGTAAGTCTGTTTACCAAAGTAAATCGTATTGTGAGTTCAGAACCAAAAGAAATCATGTAGGAAATTGAGATTTGGACAATCATTATCACAATAAAGTAGATCTTTATCAGCACTTTATCAGCGGAGAACTGGATAAGTTAACTTTAAAATTCTTTTTAACATTTAGTTAGGCAATCTTCAGAAGAATTGCCACTGGCGTTAATTTTGAAAGTAGTTTCTGGCAGCAAAGTTTCTGGTTCCAGATTTCATTTTAGAGTCCGCATCCAAACTGTCAGTGCTAACAGAAAATTTGCAAACCTCCCTCTATTAGCAAAATAAAAAAGGGTCTGAAAGCGGATCCCCCCGTAAATTTTTAAGACCACGCCCTCTTCATGCTTGGGAAACGCCCTTTCGCGAAGTCAAGTATAAGCATACCGTAAATCCTCGAATGTGCCCAGGGGGCTTAATTATTTGCGATTATTTTGGAGGGCGGCTAAAACGAGGGGGGTGCTTATAAAATTATTTTTAAAATCATCATCATAATCGACCGAAAGAGTGATTTTTTTGTCATAACTCGATAAAGTACAAACATGGACTCAAGAGGCTTATTCGAGGGGGGGGGGCTTATTAACAATTTCTCGCTCTAGGGTGGGGGCTAATTCGAGGATTTACGGTATGTTGATAACTGTGGCATTTTGCAGACATCAATGCACTGCTGATAAAAAAGCAAACAGACATCATTTTTGCGTATGCCTGTAGTGGCTACCAAGGCATGTCCCAAGCTTTAAGATATTCTAAAGCCATCGATACTATAAGGATATAGTATTCATTTTTTTGAACCTTCGATTTTTTATTAGGTAGATCCGCCATTGCAAATTAGTTGCCGTCCAAAATCTTACCGTTGGCAGATCGTGTCTGACCATTGGTACAGGCTGGTTTCTCAAATACAAAGATATTCTTTGCATAACAATGGAAAAAATATAACCGGGAGTAACTGACGAGCTGCCAATGCCAGTGCCAATGGTCGGACACAATCTGCCAATAGTCAGTAATTAGTTGCCAACAGAACAGCTGGTGCACAGAAGGCTACCCTCTTCTGATTTCAGGCTTGTAAGGCGCTCGGGATACTAAGGGACCGATTATATCAGCCCCCCTCTTCACTCGTCTCTTTGTAAAATAGAGCTTGCATGGGAAAATTTCTGCCCGGCCTAGAATTCCAGCCCTCCTAAGCCCGGGCTGAGAATTATGTTTCCGCGCGCGAATTTGGAGTACAGTTCGCGCCAATACAGCTCACCACGAAGTTTGTCGAAAATGGCGGAGGCAAATGAAAGCAGCAAAGAAGGCATCCAATGGAAAACTTGAGATAAGATTGCTGATCTCATTCAATCTTTACCCAATATCATGTTATTTCTATGAGCAAACATCTTATACGGCATTATATGCCACATAGAAGGCGAAAATTTTCCGTGCCATTTTTCGTGAAGTCATTTTAAACTTCGAGCGATTTTGGGGCGAATTAAGTAGTTAATTCCAGCCCGGGCTGAAAACTCTCATATAATCTCGACAAATATTTGCCCCAACAAAAGGGGGACTACTCTAAAATTTTAAGGAATTTTAAAAACATCATGGAACAGCATGAGAACCGATACTTTCCAAGGAATTTCACAGGTTGGCATATTTCGCCGCGTAACCACAGGGCAACATTACTTTCCAAACCATTTCTGGAAATCCTGACTATTGGTAGTTCAACAGAACCCATAGTCTGAATCCGCCCCTGCCAGATGTAGACCTCCATCTTGACCCTTCGATGGAATATTTGCAATTTACTGAATTTGTAAACTTGGTTGTCAATATTTGGTTGCTTCTTATGTTGTTGTTAAGTAACTCAATTTTCTTTTTATCACAATAATGAAGCGGAAGACCCAAGTTCAATGGACGAGCTTGAGAAAACCAAGGAATTGCGGGCAAGCGAAGATTCTGAAAAAAAAGGTTGGTTTTGTATTATATTATGTATTATATTATATTATCTTTCCCTATTCATTAGTTGTTTTTATGTTTTATGTTTTTGCAAAATTGACTAAAAATATTGTCACGAGTTCGAAACAACGATATTCAGTACTGTTGGACTTGGTTTTTGCTGGTTCAATTGAAGTCTTTCCAAAAGTGGTTGGAACACCCAAAATATTCTCGCAAGAATACACTTTCTTGTTTACACTGAATCAGAATATTTCCACTAAGAGCAATGTTGTTTTTAGAGTATTTATATAGCAAGGGTATGAAATGGCAACTAGAGTCATAATCAGTGTACTGCGTTGTTCATTGTAGAGGAAATGGGATGAAGGACCGAAATTGATCCAAATGTTCCAAGATTTTCGGCACCCATTGTAGATGGGAGTGGTTTCCAAACACGCTTCGATCTTTTATTCACTTTTTTAATTCAAACATGCAAGCACTATGTTTTAAAGTTTTTATAAACCATAAATGTGTAAAAAGAAGTCCAACTCTTTTTGTCACCTATTTAGTTCATACCATTCTACAGTAATGAAAAGGTTAAACAAATAATTGTTTCGAATTTTAATCCCGTATTTATCAGGGACGCGTGTATAGCAGCTCGTTTTTGTAATATTTGCTTACTCGTTGTTTTCTATTTTGTAGCAGTCACTCAATTGGATTTTGCCCACAGTCGAATTGATTTCAATGTCCGTTCCAGTAGCCTCACTCACTTGGATTATTCTAACCATCAAATCTATGAGTTGCCTCGTGATTTCGCTGTCCATTGCCCTAGCCTCACTCACTTGGATTTTTCCCACAATCAAATCCATAAGTTGCCTTTTGATTTCGCTGTCCATTCCCCTAGCCTCACTCACTTGGACTTTTCCCACAATCAAATTTATGATT
>JAACYV020167778.1:2719-19463 GCA_009936425.2 Chrysaora fuscescens | reverse complement strand
TGTGTACCGTAGTAGCTCTATTAAGCCCCTTTCTCTATTGAGATCCTCTCTAAAAAGCCCACCTTTTCAAACAGCAATTTGAATTAACCCCCTTTCTATATTAAGCCCTCACATTTTCATACAAGAAAGGCTTCAGAGTTAAGTGCCATGATTTAGTGATAGCTCATGATGATGTATTTGATAGTAATATTGCCAATTTCTAATTTTATTTGCTTCAGAGTCAAAACTATTTTTCCATCTCTGTCTTCAACGTATCTAGCAGCCCTTTAGAATTACACAGCGCAGTGTAAGTTCCTGGAACAACCAATCCATATTCTAAATTCTAAATAAGCCTCACCTCTCTAATTAATCCCCCTCTAGAATCTCGAAAATTAAATAAGCCCCCTGGGGACTTAATAGAGCTTTTAAGCGTAAGTATTCATCCTTGTCTACCACCCGAGAATCAATCTGTTCTTTTATTCTTTTTCAGGCAGCAAAGCCTCTGATGGATCGTCAAGTGATGGAGATATGATGCCCTTGACTCCGTCAATCGCTGATGTAGGAAAAACCTTTCAGCTTGCGAAATCAGTAAGTCCTTTTGCTGTTTTCATTCACTATCTTGGCTCGTATTGAATTGAATTGATGTTGTTGTCGCTTCAGTAAAAGAGACCGATTTCTGAATTTCATTTCCAATTTTAGACGTTCCAATCAGAGTTCAGTATTTTAATACCTTGTTCCAGCGCAAACTGTCTACAAGTTTGAAGCTACGAGGAAAACGCCTCTTTTTCCTCTAAAAAATACAATTTTCTTCTTCAATCATCTCGTTCTTGAACATGTTTCCGAAGCAGTTGTTACATGGCTCAAATTTAGGCCTGTCTGCATAAGAGCGAGGTTGCCTTAGCTATCAGTTTTCAGAAACTGTGAGTTAATTTGCCGAAGTTGTAGCGGAGTATATCACCACAGGCGGAGGAGCTAACGATGACTCATGCAGTAGGTTTGAAGCCTACACCAACATCACATTTGTTCTTTCTCGTTTCTTAATATTTTTGACAATCTTTTTCTAACGCTGCCCACATGATAGCGACAATTAATTTCTGTACTAGCAGAACGTTGTCTTACTAATTAGCACTCTGCTCAAAATTAGCACTCTGCTCAAAATTAGCACTCTGCTCAAAATTAGGTAACTGCTCAAAATTAGCACTCTGCTCAAAATTAGGTAACTGCTCAAAATTAGGTAAATTTCAATCAAATTATAGGTTATATATGAATCAGCACTTCAGAAGCCCCACTGATTGCAGAGCTGTGCCTTCAGATAGAACGTTCAGTTTGTTTATCATGTTTATTCAAAAAATGTCGTTATATAAGATTCTATTTCTATTTCCTTTGGAAGTCGCAGACCCAGGGAATAACGAAATAAGGGCCTAGACAAAGCTAGCTGCTAGGTTGGCAATTTTATGGCCATGAATTTACTGCAATTTACTACGGCATCCTTTTGCCATATTGAAGATCAACTGATCCTTTCTTGGCTCTTTTAACTTGCCTCTTCATGCTTAAAACAGCGTTTTTCCTTGCTCTAGCCCGTTGAAATCAAAGAGTTCTTGGGTTGCTCGAGCCAATTTTGTCGTGTTGTTTTGCCAAATGGTTTCTCGACTGTTTTGATGCCTGAACCTGGAAAGACCATCCGGCAACTTTTACAGAATTATTGCAGCAGACAAAATCTTCCCTTGTCGTCTGATGATGCATTTGTTGATGAAAAGAATCAGGTAAATCTTTGATTCTTTCATTTCATATGTATTTGATTTATTCTTTATTCCGGAGCTCGATTCATCACATAAGCAGATAAAGTTCAGTTGGGTTCGTGTCAGTTTATGTGGAAGCCAGGCTTCGAGAAGGGTTCACTTTTTCATTGCTCTTTTTGCCACTCTTAAGCGCCTATGATTTCTCTCAAAATCGAACTATTCACAGCTTATTCAATTTAATCACAGATATTCGATTTAATCACGGAAAAGTCAACCTACATCACAGTATGGGCAATTTCAATCACAAATACATGTTAGAAACTTAAGGAAAATAATAAAATTAATATGATTATTATATGGGATGCGTGTGGCTCTTCAGGTCTAAAAATTAAATAAAAGTCTGTTTTTCAAATTTAAAGCAAATTAAATGGACAAAAAGCATATAAAAGTCAAATTCAATTAGTTAACAAGATGCTAGATCTGTGAGTCATTCGCTTTCTTCATCAAGAATGTTTTAACACCGGCGCAAAACTCGTTAAAATTAGTCTGTTGTTTGATAACACTAGGAAGAGCATCGATGCTACTTGCAGTGGCATCTTAAAAAGCGTTTGGAATCATTGAAAGTCTTTTACGGATCTCATTGCTACTACGAAATGTTCTACTACAAGTGTCGATGTCAAGTTTATTCTTAGAATATTCATTAATTTCCAGAACGCTTTCATCTCCCATTCTACATAAAAGATTTGATTCCTATGCTTTTTAATTGTTGATAATTTATTCTAACGACTAATTAACAGTATTTTAAACGGACTAACCGTTTTGGGTGTATAAGGTTATTATTATTATTTTTTTTTAAATCGGTATTTAGGCCGAGATGGCCCTTGACCTAATAACAATTTAATAACTAAAATTATCTACTAATAATGAATCTAATACTAACAAAGATTATATTAATTTAATTTTCAATACAGAGTACAGAAATTTAAGAATTATTACAATTAAGATTATTACAATTAAGAAACAGTAACAATAAAAACAAATCAGATACAGATACATTAAGAAAGTTAAAAAAAATTTAACTACGGTATATACTTTAATGCTAAATTTACCACAAAAAAGACACTTATTTAATTACTAATATTGATTACGTATCAAGTAATTTTTTATTCGTTGCATTTTAGTCGAATCGAATATTTTTCTCTCTTACTAAATCCTTTTTTGCAAAATTTGCTTAATAATTTAATACATAACATTTGTTATGCTGCTGCTGCTGTCATACGGCTAGCTGTTAAACTGTTTGGCAACTAAATACCGAATGGCCAGTGTAATATTTTCTAACAAGTATCAAGTTGATTCTTCTTGTACGTGATCTTTCTGTTGAACTCGTACCCTAATTCGGTGCCCTAGATACAACATCGTTTCGTATTTCTGGTACTAGTGTGGTAACAACATGTACCATCCAGTTGTATGGCTACATGTTGGTATCCTTGTGCTTTGCCTTTTATTAACTTGACTCAATAATTGCAAACTAACATGGCTGTTCATAACAAGCTAAATTGCAACACATTGTAATAATATTAAATCATATTCTTTTTTTCTCAAATATTTTAGTCCGTCGATATGGATAAAGAATCTTTGTCGTTTTGTGACAATGTTATCTATCTTCTGCGGAAAATCCAGTTCAGGTGATTTTAACATTTACATTAAATCTTAGTTTGTTATTTGCAACTTGTTATCTTGTTTTCTGCATCTGTTTTCGACCAGCTACACGTCTTATTTCGATGATTGATTTTTTATCATCTTTTATTTTTTATTATTTTTTATTTATTTTTTATTTTTTATTATTTTTTAAGCTTCTTTCTGATTTCTCCATGATGTTTTAGAATGACTGATTCTTGATATTTTGGGTAGATTTTTGTAGCAAAAATGTTTGAAGATGTTTCCAGTGTTGGTCTGCTTTCTGCAATGTAATGAATAAAGTGAAATTATCTTTTTTTATAATTTTTCAGGTTTGACTTGCCAAGTAAGCGATCGGTTGCTGTCAGGGAAAACCCAACTAAAACATTGCACGAAGTCATCGAGCCAATTATGCGAAAAAATGGATACAAAGTGGACAATTTTGTTATTCGTTTGGTAAGATTAATGGATTATTGATTTTATGATCTACATTTTTGCTTAACGTCCGGCATCACTAATTTCTTCACTTCCATTTGAGTTAAGCAAAGAAGATTTAACCAAGGTTGCATTTTATTGTTTTGTCATGATTAAGCGTTAACATAAATTACATTTTTCAGTTCCAATTCCTCCTAAATATCTAATAGATTCCAGACCAATACCTTATTGAGTAATAAGCGCGTGCTTGTAAGACTTCATTCAGTCCTTATCTGATGATCGCTGTATAGATCTGAGTAACAGCAAAGAATATGGTCTGTCTTAGTGTCTCAAACCTGCTATAATTCGCTCTGTCTGCATGGCATTGAGCACTGTTTTAACCAGTAAAGATTTATGCAACTTTTTGTGATCATTCAAGCCTCAGTCTTATCTATGTCGATCTAAATCTATGGTAGAAATAGTAATTTGGAAAGAAATCCGAAATGGTGGCTGCTTTTTGGAAACTGTATAGCAAGCCTTATAGCTAAGAACTTTAGCTATTGTGAATGGAAATATTGATCGACGTTCATTATGAAGAAAGATGACCACGTTTCTTGTTTTTTATAGGCGAAAAGCAACCAGCTAGTCCCTTTGGAAAGCAGCATCGGGCCACTTGAAAATAAACATTTAATTACTGTGAAGGCCCACGATAAAGGTAAGGGTGTATTCTGTATTTGTTGACCAGTGGCCTGCTATTTCATCCATCACTTCCTGTTGTTTCTGGTGTATTGCACACATCAAAATGCTGAGAAAGTGAAAGATACAGCTATTCTATTCGATGTGATTTTATGTCTATCAAACATTGATTTTTAAAATATTAATTTTTAGAAGCATCAAATGTAGTATGCAAGCCTCCTGTGAGCAAAGGGGTGTTGAAGTCATCAAAATCCGCCATGGAGAAAATGAGAAAAACAAGTCGAGACGACTCATCTTTGAAAATGCATTCCGGCCTCGCTATCAAGACATCTAAGACTCAAGATGCTTTCAATAGATTTTTAAGACGAGGCTCACTAGAAGGAGGCTCGTCGTTTATGAAACGCAAGCAAGCGTTTATGAAAAGTCTGGTAAAAAGATCGAGCAGCACAAATTTGATTGATGGAAAAGGTTTGTTTGCTATATGATTTCTTATTTTGTCTAATTCCAGATGAGTCTAAAGTCTGCAGCTCGTAGCGTGCTGCAGCTTTAGGTTAAGTCAATTTGAAGAAATGAATTTTGAAAATTGTCTCTGTTGTTATCGATTTTTGGAAGACGTTTATTGATTCGATGAACCTGGAAGAGTAGCTGGATCATAAATTATTTGCTTCTTATCGGCTATAGAAGCAACTAAAACTACTTTTAATTATATCAATTTTTTTAGATTTAGATGATGGAAATATCGAGGGAATAGATAAGAATGAGTCAATTGCTGTTGTTTCAAAGATTAAGTCAACGGCAGCTGAAAAGGGACACCTTCAGACCGATAATCTTGGCCTAGCAGACAGCTCTTTAGTCAATTCTCACAAGCAAATGAATCAGAAACAGGCAGAAAATATGCTAATATCACAGATGAATCTTGGCAAGTTCAGACCTGCTTCAGAAGTATTTTCTCGAGAGATTGATGATAACGATTTCTGTGATGATCGAATGGCTAAAAAAGTGGCCAGCGATTCTGAAGTAGCATCTGGTAAAGGAAATGAGCGTGATAGATTGCAGAAGCGATCTCGCCACAACGATATCGCGAAGGCTTTCAATGCTCCTATTGCTGCTTCTGGTAGCAAATGCCCTGGCGAAATCATTGGCGATAATACGGCTTCGCCTTGCCGTAAACTGTCGAAAAACATGGTGACCTGGAGAGCTAGAAAAAATTCGTGTGATTCAGCGAACAGTTCAACGACAGATGAAATCGATTCTGGAATCACGAAGCGATCAAAAAGAGACGACAAACGACACTCGTCGCCTCCACTGCTGTTCGCACAGAGTTCTCCGCGTAGGCCGAGGCATAGGCAGCCAAAGAAATCTGAAGAGCCTGAGATTGAAATCGCAAATTCTCCCATCTTTCCTTTTGAAGTTGCGAGACTGAAAAACATGAAGCCTAGGCCCTCGCCCATAATCTGCGACAATGAATTGGAAATTCTGAGAAGCCTTGATCCAGGTGGGCGGGAAAATGGGAGCTTTGATGTGATTGATACTCCAGACGCAAACCTGAATGAAGCAGAAGTCGACGACTCATTTGAAGCTGCTATCGATAGAATGCGCTCGAAGGCAGAAGAAGAATCATCCGATGTAAGCAAAGTGGTGGCTGCTGTAGAAAATCAAGAGAGCGAGTCCATGGAATCAGATTCAGAACGTAATTCATCAGATTTCCATACCCAAGATGCAGTGGTGGCCTCGAACAGCAGCGACGTTATTGCCACTGTTACCGGCTCAGTGAATGACGAAAATCTCATCATGGAAGATAAAGATACGGGCTTCGACCTGACTGGCCTAATGGATATGACGAATACGAAGAAGAATCGCAGAGGCGCGCGCCATAAGGGAGACAAGAATAAGCAGCGGGCAGACCAAGCGATAACATTCGTTTAAAACACTATTTAACTGAAAGAACATAAATAAAGAGTTGCTTACGTAATTATCTAATCATGTGTATTTATCGATGCCGGGTCTGTGCGTTTCGGCAGCACCTATATCCATATTTCAATGCTACGCACACTGGTTTTACTTGTATTTCTAATGATGTAGACAGTTAGATTTCTAATACAATATGTCCGATCCGTCATCACTGAAGACAAATGCCATTTTGATTTTACAAAAAGAACCAAATCAAGTGTGGCACACACTATAAAACAGATTTAACAGAAGTTCACAATTTAGACTAGAATCCCTGATGAAGGAAAAGCACAAAGTTGATCTTGACATTTTCTTACTTTCCCTTCGCTTAGAGGTTAGTAGGAATCGCGGGTTTATCATAGTAAAAACTTAATGCAGACTACATCTTTTAGTTTTCACTCCTCCACCACAAGATTTGCCCAAATTCGATCCTTCCTTTTCGTGATTCACATGAACTGGCCCATTTTAAACAAATGCTTTTTATTAGTTTAAGTTTTTACTAATTTTAGGCTTGAGGGCAATGTAAAGCTCTTTTAACATATTACTATTTTTACGTCATGCAAACAGTAATAAGATGGTAAAGTTATATAGATTGTAAGTTATAATTAAATTGCAATATGCTGGATATCAGCTTTCCTAGCCCATGTAAATATTTAAAGATTAATTATAAATAGGCAGGGCCTAGTGATTGTTTGTTTTTGTTTAGCTGTCTGTGACGAGTGGCTTGTTTGGAACATCATTAATTAAGGCATTTTTGCCGTCTCGTCATCATCGTAACGTCGTCAGCCCGGAGGCCCCTCGGCGCCCACTTTGTAGGTTTTTCTTCACCGGCAGATCCGTCTCCCTCTGTGTAATTGGTTCACGCTGAGTACCCCTCTCGCGCATCTCTTCAATCCCTCTCCGTCTCCATTTCTTCATTTCGTCGGACCATCTAATTCTCGGTCTACCCATTAAACTCCTCGTACCATTCGGAATGCCATCGGCCGCATCAGCAATTCCTCCTTGGCGTGCCGCATGCTTTAACCACGCATCTTTGCGCTCCTTTACAGTATCGGCAGAGAAGCACCATCTCAGTTGGCAAGCTCTTCATTTCTCACATGTTCCCACCAATTTATGTTCAGCAGCTTTCTCTTAATTTGTTCCTCTGTGCAGCCTTAAAAACCTAATCTAATCATTCCTGTCCCTTCCTTTTGATAATCAACAGCAATGTGATTCTTTTTTAACTTGCCAGAGCATCTGTAATTACTCCCAAACATGTTTTGTGACAACTCTCGATTGAACTCGCAACCCTGAAGAATCAGAATGGTGCTTGCCATCTAGACACAGCATCGGAAATTTGATGGGACCGTTTGCACATTGAATCTATTATCTGTGTTTTCCATTCCACATTATTTGTCTGAGAAAAAACCAACTGTTCAAATGAAAATATATTTGGCTAAGATAGAAATGTTCTTCCTTCAGCCCATATACCAGCAAAAATGGAAAGCTGTGACTAGATCAAGATTTGTGGCCATGTCCGTGGTTTCTAAATAAAGTTTCAATGCTGTGCTAACATTAGAGCACCTTACATTGGCCTCTAGATAGAAACTTCCATCATTGGTTAATCATGAAGGAAGAAATAATAAATAAATTGTTCTAGTTATTACTCAGTATAAATATAAACTTCTGATCATCATTCCATCATTTTTGTAAATACAATAAAGGTTTTAACTGCAACAAGAAAGCATTAGAATAATAACATTTGGTTGTAAAAAAGTTTCAAGAAAATTGTGAGTTATTTGTTTGCTTACGTTCAGTAAGGGCTCTTGATGCATGGTAAAAAACACTGAAATCAATGCCCTGGTCATGTGCAGCTCTAACAAATGACCTATTTGCTGTAGCAGTTTTAGCCTTTAAAGAGTCGCCAGTGCCAAAAATAATCTTAGATCTTGTCTTTATGCTTGCACTTCCACATAGTTGCATTGATCGCTCTGAAGGATCATCTTTAACAACAGTCAACCTTTTAATCAGCTCGTCAGCCCTTTGCACTTCTTCTTTACCTCCAATTGTTTCTAAAATATTGTTAAAATCAACCAAAGCTGTATCACACACAAATAACTGTTTATTTTCAATAAATGCATTCAACTTGGGTAAAACCGGATCAGTTTTTTCCTCCTCTGCTTGTGAGTTTAAGACATCATCTTCAAACTTAAAATGGCAATTTCCATTAGTTAGAGATGAGACTAAAGCTATAAGCGTAGTGATGTCCAAGTTGACTTTCTCTATTTCAAATTGTTCTTTTGCAGATGATTCATATTCTGATATCAAAGTAGCTACATGTTGTGATAGATGCACACTAGCTACTGACAGATCATCATGCCTGCTACTTTGCTCAGGGGGGTCACTTATTATCTGGCCAACAACAGTAATACCCCCCAGCCTTAAATCATCAGCTACTGATGTTGTTACACCACCAGCAAATAAGAAAACTATGTGTGGTTCTCTAAATTCAACCAAATTTTCGCTAGCAGCAGCTCGATAGTTTGAAGCAAGTGAACACACATCTTTATCACCAAATTGTCCTAATCCTTCCCAAACCTTGTGCAGGGCAAATGGGTTTCTTGCTATTATTTTAAACCAAAGCTTTCCATTTCCAGCTTCAACATCAACAACAAGTTCTGCTGTTGTTGCATTCACTGAGTTATACGACAACTTTTTCAGCACACTGATTACGCCAGTAGCCGTTTCTGCAGTTGCTATAATTGCTTCAAGGTGAGTCAAATTACTGCTTTTTAAATGGCCTTCTAAAAACCTATCATTGCACGATTTATTATCCAGCGAAGTCAGAAAATTATTCTCAGCAACAAGCTTCTTCGTAAGTTTCGTTTGACCTTTTAATTCTTGAAGTAATAAAGAGCGCTTTATAAGATCTTGAGCTTTTTCTGTTCGCTCGACTAAGAGAGCCTTTGAAGACATTTTAAATATTTGTATGTTATAAAAACATAAAGCAAAGAAAGGCTACTATGTTCATGGGAACAAAATGATAAAGATAATTTTGTAATTGCAGCCTCACTTTGAGGTTCTTGTAATGAGAATGAGACTTGGAATTCCCGCATTTCCCGCGCTTTAGTAGTAATAGCTTAGGCCCTTAGGTTGGGAAGCTCCCAATCACTTCTTGAAGTCGATTTTGAGAGTGCTGACATCATGTCAACGTCGGTTTGGGACGATACTGGAAGATTCCTTGACGAGCTTGATGAGGGAAATGGTGAAGATTGCGAAAATGAACAGCAGGTAAAGGGTAATGTAGATTTGTGTGTGTGGCGAAAAATTGGCTGTTTTATTTAGGCCTTTTTTATACACACAGTTTTAGGCATTTAGTTGATTCTGTAACTGTACCTACCTATGAATGATTGGGCTATTATAGTTTACCATTAGCAAAATCCAGCTTCCTCAAAAAGTTTTCCAATATTTCATTGCTAGATTAACAGAAAATGTATTTAATTCTAAGGATGTAAACAACCATGACAAGGCCAGTCAGTGACTCCCCTGACCCCCCTGTGCTTGGTGTTTGAGTACCAAATGGCTACTGAGTGTGTCAAACCTCAAGAAGTATTATATTAGTTTAAATTAACTGCAATCATACCAAGCTAAGAGTGCAAAAACAGTCTAGAAATTAATTTTGAAGTAAAGCAAGCAAGCACATTTGTTTACTAAGACAGGTCAGTTTAGGGCACCTTTAAAAGATCATTTGGACCTGCAGTCAATACCCCAAAAATATGACAAATATCATGGGTACTTCGTTAAATGACCTTTGTAGGGATGAAAAGCTGAGTTGGCTGTAGGGATGAGAAGTTGAGTTGGCTGTAGGCTTGTGGAAAGTGATCAAGGCAAGATTGGAACCCACTCACTCGCCAAACACTCCCATTCCACCTTTCGAGGCTCTCTACATCCACACAGACGGGCAGATTACATTTCAAATAGAAAGATAATCCTGCAAACTGTATTGTAAACAGTTCAAAATTTAACTGTTATGAAGATAACACAAGTTTACCTAGTTAAAAATTCCTTGATTGCTTTTTTCTTTCTAGAAGAGTCTAGGTGTGATCACATTATGCTTGCCCTGCACAGACAACAGAGTTGGTAAATTGAATGGCTGACCAATCTACAGTGATGTAGCTTAGGGGTTATTGCGCTGGGTTTTAAATTCCATGGGTTCTGCCTGTGTCTGTGTCAAATCCTGCTGTCATCTGAATCATGAACTACTAAGCCAGCAGTAGGCTGTCAATCCTTATGAGGTCGGTAAATGAGTACCCAGGGTATTAGTTCTAGAATAGTAGTCTGGGGTAGAAGCAGCTAGGTCCAAATCATCTGCCAAGAACCCCAACCTGTGTTAATAATTAAAATTGCTTGCTGGCTACATAGGAAATTAGCTTTGCTTCGCCAGGGCCAGCACAAAATCAGGCATTTTGAATGAGGTTTCAGTTCAGTGTCATTGACTTTAGGTTGATTTAAACTTCTAATCTCAGGATGGAAGAAAAGAAAAATATCTTAATAAATTAAGTATCCCAATTTTTTTTTTTTAGGGGGGCTGGCAGGGAGGCAGAGATGGTGTCATATTCTTGATAGATTGCACAAAGCCTATGTTTGAAAAGAATTCTGATGGAGAGTCACCGTTCGAGATTTGTATCAAGGTAAAATTATTGTAATTTCATTGATTTAACAATTATTTTTTTATTTTTCACCTGCCTTGTGGGTCTTACTACACCTTAAGAGTTAAACTTGCCCCTAGACATTGTCTAATGTTTTGGTGCTCCTGTAATTTCTAGGGGAAACAAAAAACAACCTTGCATCTGGTAAATTCCTATCTAATAAAATAATGTGCTATTTTCTTTAATTTTTTAACGATTTATCTGCAAATTTCCATATTTTATTTAGTGCGCAAGAAATACCTTAATGGGGAAAATAATAAGCAGTGATAAAGACCTGGTGGCTATTGTTTACTTTGGAACTGTAAGTTGAAACATTAAAAATTTTACATTATCCTTCAGGTCTGTGGTGCCGTTATTGTGGCCATTAGCAATTTGTCCTAGCATGCTTAGTGGGGGGTTAAAACCCCAATTGAGGAGTACAGAAATTTATGAAATCCTTGCTAAGATGACTGATAAATCAATCAATCTGGCAGTCAATCAAACTGGCAGTCAATCTCAAGAAATTGGAATATTAAATATGATTCAAAAGCACGCACAGGGAAAACCAATTTAACTAACGCTACGTGTCCTTATGTGAACGGCTGAATTTGTCTTCGCAACAGCTCAAAACGAGGCTGAAACTAAAGTTCCTCACCTGAGAATGTAAACCTATAGCTCTTTGCACATGTTATTTGCATTGATTGATTGATTGATAGGCACATACGCTTGCTATCTTCACAAGGTATGGGTTTCTGTGCTGAGCACAGGGGGACCACTGAATATCCCAGGGCTAATCTTAGCAGTGCGACCCCAGTCCTTCCTCTCGATGTGACCACACCTCGTGATTCCTTTTGCCTTTTTGCCTTGAATTACAGAGAGCTGACGACGCTCCTCACTCTTAACAGGAAAGGTAAAAAACCATCTGTCAGTTGCCACCCCTCAGTGTCAGAATAGATGTTGGCTTGTCATAGCATTTCCTAAATTGCTTGTTTGTTTGCTCCTCAAAAAGTAAACACAAATTGCAAGTAGTAAACAGGACTTTGCTGGGTTTCTGTTGCAATGCTTGTATTAGTTGGGCAACAAGTTCTTGTGGCCCATAATTCTCTGTTCTCTACCAAAGTGAATCCACTCTCATAACTTTGTCACAAATGTTTGGTGGTCATTGTTTCTGTCAACTCCATACAAACACTTCCCTACTTATACTACCACTGTTAGTGATTTTTGAGCTGTTTTGCTTGTGTTTTGGACATTGTTCTCACTGAGGCTCCATTGTATTTAAGACATATCAAGAAGATTGAAACAATGATGCACCTCTGCAAAAACCTAAGCTACAAATTTTGAGGAATTTCATAAGTATAGGAAGTAAGCTTCATTAGTTTATTGCCTGCCATCCAATTCATCACGTCTTGTAATAGCTGGATGCAGGCACGGATTAGACCCCGGGCTACTGGCCCATCGCCCGGTGGGCCCCCCGAAAGGGGTCCCCAACAAAGAAAGAGATATGAAGTACTAAAGCTAATAAAATTTGTTTACATACTGGTGAGAAAGCCTGGTAACTCCGCCACTCCTAAATCCTTCCAACAGGGCCTTTTGATCTATCATCCCAATGAGGAAATAAAGTACCCTGAAATCTTTTCGATTTGATTCCGATCATGCAGGCTATATACCACATCGAAGTATGTATTTTCTGTTAAAGTCTGGATCTAGTAAATGATGTGTTCTCTTGTCAATAAACTTCACTTTGACAGATATGATGCACCCGCCTCCTAAAATAGAAATGTAACCCCTGAAGAGAAGGAGCACGATTGACCTTGGTGAACAGGGGGCCCTGAGATAGGTCCCCCGGCCCTTTTTGAGAGCTAATCCGCGCCTGGCTAGATACAAACATTGCAGAGTAGAAAAGATCTAAGTGATGAAACAAGGCTGATTTCCATTCAGTGCTTTTACCGCGCGCGCGTCCTTTTGTGACCGATTTCCTTAGAACAAGCTAGCGCGCGATCGCAGAAAATTGGATCGATCGCGCGCGTGGAAATCAGCCTTAAGACTGAGAGTGGGCAGAGTGCTGATTCCTTGGGCTTTGATTTCCTAGTTTCATTATATCTTGCCCTTGGTTTTGAAAACAATTGTCCCTCTGTCAACTAACTAGTTAATTGAGAATGTTGTTGAGAATTTTTTAAAAATATTGATAATAATATTTTTTATGCAAATAAACAAGGTGTGCCATTCACCGACTATTTAAATGTTTTTGAAAAGAAACCGCAAATCCGAGTTGGTTGAAGTACGCGTTTGAAAAGCTGAGTAAATATAGCTGATTGAAAGAAACGTGCTTTTAATAGATCATGACAAATAAGCTTTCGATGGTAACTGCCTTTTTTAAAATGAGCGAAAGCTGACAGAGATGGAAGAACAAAGGATGTTCGAATTATTGTTTTACTTGCTCTCTTTTACCTTGCTGGCTTTGCTTAGAATTTGCTGAAAGATTAAAGGAATTAAGCTTGAAACCATTCTGACTTCGAATCACTGGTCTTTGATGGTTTAGGATTTAAGGGAGACCTCATTTCTTGCTGACAGAACATTAATAATTTAGAAAATTGTATTGTGTGGTTCGTTAATCTCGTTGCAAGAGGTTTAGCTGCATCTCTTGCCTAGATGTCTGTTGACACAGCATGTCACAAAGGATACAGTTTTCTGGTAGCTATATTCAAATGAGCTACCGTATCTGCTCATTGTTTTTTCCACGACTTGAGTGCAACAGCTGTTTTAGGGAAAATAGTCACGGATTTCTGGATGAAAATAGAGTTTTGAGGAGTAATCTTCCACGATGGCTGCTGATCCAGGCTCTCTCCTATCTGTTGGATTGATTGTGGGCGGCGTTGCATTATTTACGAATGTCTTTGAGGTGTTTTTTTTAGTGAGAAAGGGCAATCGAAGGGTGAGACCTGAGGATATGCTTCTCAGTTTGTCAGCTAGTGACATCCTTATCGCTCTGGCCTATATATGCACTTTGATCGCCAAGTTTTCAAGGCGTTCTTCGTTCAAGGCGAAATTTTCTACGACAAGGGGATTCACGACAGCCTTCACCTTGCTAATTACTTGTTCCATCTGGGTTTCGATTTGCCATATTCTCGTGATAGCTATCGAAAGAGTTTACGCCGTACGGTTCCCTTTGAAATATCGGGTAACGGTGAACCCAAAGCTAACGAAACGTATCATTGCTGGCATTTGGCTTGTTGCATTCGTAGTTCTGTTGGTTCTTAGCCTGACAGTCATCTTGCGGTTGTCTTTGATTCACTTTAGAAAATACACTGGCATTCTTATCCTGGTCACTGGTCTGATTATATTCGTATTATATGGCTATCTGACGCATTTGTTGCGGGACCGGCAAGCCAAGATTACCGGTCAGGAAAATTTAGCGAGAGGTAGGCAGCATGGAGCTTTCCGGCGTAATTGGAACTCACTTCTGGCGGTTTTTCTGGCAGCAGTGTACGTCACATTATCATTTCCTGCCGCTGTTGTATGGGTTTCTGGTGTCAGAACTGGACATGCTGAAGTCGAATGGTTGATTGTTGTTAACAGTGCTGTAAATCCAGTGCTTTATTTTTGGAAATCATACTTCAGCAGGAGGGAGCAACGCAGAAGACAATTATTCCAGGAGCCCTGTGCCCGTGACACTAAACATGCAGAGATGTCTGTTTGATCGAAATTATGAATTTTGTTCTATATTTCCACTCAAAATGCTTATCTTCATTTGCATTCGTCTCTTCTGCACATTTTTGTTCCCTTTCAATCAACGAAAGACACATTGGTTTATTTTTATTAATAAAATGTTTGCTTTGCAATATGTCAGCAATGCCAAGAAATACAGTAAGGCTGCACAATGAAGAAAGCCTTCAGCTGAACTTTTTGCCGCACACGTTTCATGAAATATTTGCAGTTACATTCAAGAAAGCTGGATGTTAGACTGAAGATGACAAAAAATCACGTTAATGTTGACTTTTTGCCATTTTTGAGAGAGGCAGGTCATAAGGACACAATCAAAAACAAGATGATTAAAAGAAACTCGTGGGACCAATGTTTAAAATTGGAATTCTTAATCGTTGGGCATTATGTGAATGAATAAATATTGTAAAATCACCTTCATTTCATCCAACTTCAACATGCATCTCTTCTATGGCAGATCCATAGCATAAATTACACGTTTAAGTTTATGGGGCTATAGTGCCCATGCAGCCTACTTTGGCTGGGTCTAGAATTATTACTCAAGTCGAAGTTCCGCTCGTTTTCCTCCCCTGCCTTAGCTGATATACCATGGCCTGCTCAAACGGTCTCTTCTAGACTTAAAGGGAGACTACCTAGTTACATCGGCATATTTTATTTCCTGCATTCTGATGGGCCCGACAAAAGTTGTCAAAGCCAGCCAGTTTTCTATGTTTGATTGCGAGTCCTAGTTTGACCCAGCCTTTTTTACACTTATATTTTAAGTTAAATTAAGATGGAAGCTGTGGAAACTCAGACTGGGTCTCATGTTAGTGTTGGGTGCGTTCCTGAGCAATTTTTTGAAGCAGAAAATTACTTGCACAGCAATTTTATGAAGACCTTGACTGTTTGTATAGTACCGCATATAACATGAGGCAACCTACAGTAGCTAAGAGGGTTGAGGCTTTCGGAAGCTAAATATATAAATCGTTTGGTTGCTTAATATCTCCTCCTGCCATAAGGATTTGAGTAGAGTTACACCATACTCATTGTTGAAAAATGGTCGACTACACTTGGTGCTTTAATTGAAGAGAGCTTAGATAGCTATAATGGATAATTTTAATGATATTTCTGAAAAGTATTGCAGTTTGATATTTCTTACCAGCTGTTCGTACTGTAAGAGGAGAATTTGACATTGAACTGGCTGACTCAAAGTAGCTTCATTATTATTCGATTGCAAATCACAAAAGACACGAGTACGAGACACGAAGTAGCGATTAGCTGATAATACTCCATTGCAACATTACCGACGGTTATAATTAAAAAGTAGAAGCTCCAGGTTTGAAGTGAGTCAGAGGAAAATTCTTGAAATCAGCTGCGTAACTTTTATTCTGCCGATCTTTCTGCTCGATTTTAAGTTCTGAAATTTGGAAGTTTCCGGCAAATGAATGAATAGCGAAACACTGATGATTAATACAGCAGAGTTAACATTGATGATTCATACACCAGTGTTAACACTGATGATTCATACACCAGAGTTAACATTGATGATTCATACACCAGAGTTAACATTGATGATTCATACACCAGAGTTAACATTGATGATTCATACACCAGAGTTAACACTAATGATTCATACACCAGAAATAACTCTGATGATTCATACGCCAGAGCTAACACTGATGATTCATAGACCAGAGTTAACACTGATGATTTATACACCAGAGTTAACATTGATGATTCATACACCAGAGTTAACATTGATGATTCTTAAACCAGAGTTAACACTGACGATTCATACACCAGAGTTAACACTGATAATTCATACACCAGGGCTAACGCTGATGATTCATACGCCAGAGTTAACATTGATGATTCATACACCAGAGTTAACACTGATGATTCATACACCAGAGTTAACACTGA
>JAACYV020166667.1:0-12401 GCA_009936425.2 Chrysaora fuscescens | reverse complement strand
CGTTTGAGTTGTACGACGGAGTATTCTGCTGGATCTTTATGGAAAAGAGAGCCAGGAACATCCTCCTCTAACAAAACTATCGTTTCTAATTCCATTTAAAACGTTTCCTTGTATCAGATCGTTAAAATATAAACTCGTTTGCAGTAAACGCATTAGCAATGTATATTTAGGCCGTATATCTTTCGAAATTTTTTTCTGAATGTTTGTCCGCAAACGATTCCCATGATGCAAAGCACGAAAATGCGTGACGTCAATACAGAATAGCGCTATTGAACCAATCTAATATGCCCAAAGAAACTCGGACCCCACAAGGATGCCAAAAGAATGCAATATTTGATGTAGCCAGCACCTACCTTAGGCACCCTTACGACGTACAGAGTGACTTGAATGGAGTTTATAAGAAATGCTATTGGAAGTCAATAGCCATGTGGTTGAGATTACAGAGGGTTGTATTGGCAAGCAAAGTGTAAAAGTGAAGGCTAGGAAGAAAATACCATTAGTTGATAATGAATTGTATTTTTGCGTCAACAGAAAGGTAAATGAGTCTGGTTTGGTACGAAATAACCAATCAGATGAAATTCTTGGAAATTCAATAATTATGCAATATGTTATTGACAAGAGGGTATATGAAGAAGTACAAGAAATTCAATTTAAAGTTAGCCCCCACGGTAATTACATGCTGCCTGTGTAGAATTCCTATTATACTTTGAAGAAGAGCACATTACATAATATTCGTAATGAAAAACCAGGCATTGACGAATGAAACGTTGATGCAATTTCCAGTGATGGTATGATAGATGAAGAAGGAGTTGTTGATTTTGGATATCATCCATCGATCCAAGAAGCAATCATGGGAAATTGCAAAATCATTTGAAACCAGAGAAAATGCGAGAAAATGCGAGAAGCTCCCAAGAACAAGGCTGAAGTCGTTCTAAGCTAGAGGAAGATGGCATTGTTTGGAGCCATTCTTATATCCTGATGATATGTGGGTTATTGTTACCTTGAGAATGATAAACGAGTTATCTCATGCAACTGATGGCCTACCATTGTCAGTCGATACCATTTTTTATCATGGAAAATTTTTGGTGACACCAATCATCTTTCGCCATTAATTGCTTTTATCTAAATCTGGAACAATGCAATACTGGTTGGTCTGCCTATACTTCACCATGTAAAGTCTGAAGAGACATTGGACCGTGGCATCAGGGAAGTAGCTCGAAGAAAAACTGCAGAGAGTACCCAAGGATCAATCTGAATCAAAGGTGAATTGAACAGTCATTTTTTTGGACGTAATTTTATTTGTCCAAGAAATTGAAAGGAGAAATTTCGTAGGGGCAAATGCATGAAGAACATGCCATTGAAGAATACTCAAAAGTAACTAGCAACCAAGTCAACCAAGCAGGTCCTTTTATTTTCCCTTGCGGATTCCTTCGTAAACCCTCAGATGGAATTATCCAAAGAAATGCATCACCAAATCGCAATTGTGGTGCATTAGAAGTCAAATGACAGGAACCAGTGCAAAGTTTCTTTTCTACCAAAGGACCGTTGAATTTAGACCACAACTACTTGCACATCAAGTCCAATCATATAGCTGCCCTCGATGAAAAACTGGGTCCATTTGTAGACTCAGCATCTTTTGTCAGCTACAGTCCATCTCTTTGACTGTATAAGCCACGCTCTATCTCGAAGCTTTGTTCTTGCACAGCTAGCTGCCACACTGAATAACTGGGTCTTTGATATGTCATCTTTTATGACACATCCAAATGCTTTTGTCTTGGCAGTGAATACTTACCACTGTCTGAGCACTTTCTCCTCTAAAGTAATATCTGTTGAATTCTCCAAGAACTTCTCCAAAGTTGCTTCCAGTTAAACGAAGTCTTCCAAACCTGAGAGTTTTGCTGAGCTACAGGTTAACTTCAAAGTAATAACACCACCAGCCATTGTGTAAATCTTGGCCCAAGTTTCAAGATAAAGACATGAATTGCGAATGCCAAACGACAAAGAGCCGCTTCATCGATTGCTACCACATCAAGAAGGGCGCTGGGAGGCTGACCAATGAGGAGCCATCTTGGTTGAAAGCTGTATTGAGCCCCCTATTTCGAAAAAGTAGCCTCTACTTCAATTAATTTTGGCCAATTAGACTCCATTCTTGAGCCATCGCATTGGGGCTTGTTTGATTACTACAAAGCATGTTTCAACTCTAGCAAACAATAAATCATAACTCATATTGCTGGTTTTTTATTAATATTAATGGCTTGTCATAAATTTCATAAATATAAATATATCATTCATATGTATAATTAAACAGACTCAGATCTTCCATCAAAAATGAAAAAGTAACAAAATATTGGGTACAAAATATACTCCTTAAACATTTTCAGCCACTGTCAAAATAAGTCCTTTCTTCTAATAAGCCCTATTACAGTAGACCTATTCAAAAAGAGTACAACTGTCAAGACAAGAACAGAGCAGCTAAACAGATGACAGCCTTGACAATTGCATTGCACCCACTTCAATGTTGTAACCAGTTATTCAACAATTATTATTCGGCCAGATGGGACATTCGTTGTCAAATGTCACAAAAAAAATCAAGACCTGAAATTCCTGTCATGGATTTTGTTTGAATTCTTGTATTATTTTTAGGAAACAGATCTTTTTCTGGATTTTAATTTTTTTGGATTGGTCAAGCGGTTTTGGAATTATGACTGGTCAAACTTTTGAAATTTGTTGAGACCGTCAGTTGCTCAGGCTGACCCTAAAATTATTATATTTCTTCTTAATCAACCATAAAGATGGGATTGGTATCAAATAAAAGCTCTTGCCATGCTAAAACTGAATTTTTAGAAACATGAATGCTTCCCTCTAGGGCTCAGGGGCTGGGATACAATTTTCGTTTTCAATGGCTGACCACACCGAAATGGTAAGTCCAAAATTCATACAAAATATTTTTCAAATAGATTAAATCATACTAAAGCAGCTCAAAAAAATTAAAGATGATGTCGGCATGGGTTAACGCACAATCAGTCTCAGAATACTGATGAGTGTGTATTATCTTCAAAGATTTTTAGCCCGTATAGATCTATATAGCATACAAGATATTGCATTTTTGCATTTTGGTAAAAACCTGTTATGTTCACTGAAGATTGAAGGCTTCTGTTATAGATGATTATTACACCAGTAATCATTAAGGTTTGCTATTGCCAAAAGCATGATTCAATTCAGACTTGTTTCTAGCTCAGAAAATGACAACTTTCCATTCATTTCTAGTTGAAGAAAAGGTTGGTTAGAGCATCTCGAGTTATTCAACAATGTGATTTGAGAATTCCCATCTTTTTTTAACCATTTCCTGAAAACGATAATTCTCATCTTGTAATTGTCAAATCAGGAAATCCTCATCAATAGCAAATGTCTATTAAAAGGAAACAGTAGATCAATAAAATCAATAGCATCAGAAATAATTTTGAAATTTCAACAGATTTCAAACTTTGAAAAGGCAGTCACTAGAAAGGCAGGGTTTCCTTGTTTGTGAGAAGATGGCAGAACAGCGTTCAAAAGTCACAAGTATAGAGAACCAAAGAAAATATAGCTGTTACCCATTCAATGTGCCTAAAAATAAAAGAACGAACGATTTGAGACTTACATCTCGAGAGTAAGCCAAGTGCAATCCATCCTTGGTTCAAGTTGGAATGAAAATATGCACTAACTGTACAAAACAGCTACAGAGGCAAAAACATCTGTTCGAAGAAGAGGTGCCACTTGAGAATCAAAACTCAGAAGAGGAGGATAACTCTGTTCCACTTGAAGTCGAGTTTGAAAACTTACAACTTAAAACTTTAGGGCTAATCTGAAAAAGCCCTTTGAGTCAACGCTACCTTTGTAAAAAAAAGAGAGTACAAGATGCGCTTGAAAGAAAAATTGATCCTGCATGTTGCTCCTCTCCATCACTGAGTATGGATGCTTCTTCACATGAAGAAGATGGAAAGCCAGCGCAAATTGTGCAGAAGCTAATTGCAAAGTTCCATGGCACAAAAAGTAGGAGCGAAAAGATAACTGTTTTAACTATTTTTGCACAATCATTGAGTCAAAGCAAAATCATGTTCGAATTTGCCTGCTCTCAAAGAATGGCAACACAAGCAAAGCAATTATCAATTGCAAAAGGAGTCCTTGCTGCACCAAATCCAAAAACTGGAAAAAAGTTGCCTGTAGACAATTTCTATCGGCAAGATGATATTAGCAGAGGCAAAAAGTAGCCTGGAAAAAAGGATTGTGTAAGTATACTTCGAGATGGCAAGAAGACGCAATTTCAAAAAAGACTAGTTTTGGGAAATCTTAAAGTGAATATGACAGCAAAAGTTTTAGTTGACTTTTTAAATAAAAAAAGGATCGGTTGTTATGCTCATGAACTTAGTTTCTGTATTTGTGATGTTATTTCTTCACTTCATAGGATCAAGCAGACCCATCTCTGCTTCGGAAAATGGCGTTATCACAACACAGTCAGACCGCTGAGTACCAAGCCTCTGTGACATAATCAATTTGTCACAATCGACCCATAACTGGAAATCTTATAGAAATGACCATATGTCAAGCTTCTTAACCCCAATATTCAACCCACAAATACAACAAATCATATTCACCACTCACCAACAATGTAAGGGTATGACAAAAATCTTTTTTTGGAAATTTTTTCACACATTTTCCATGAGAAAAGAAGGATTTTAAAAGAGGGTTTCACCTGTGGATGACGAGAGGGTTTCGAAATTTGTGAGTTTGTGAGGAGAGTTTGTTGGCAAAGAGACAAAGTGTTGCGTATCAAGAAATGAAGCTGACTCAGTTGAGGGAAGAATTTCAATTGCACAAGGAATTGAGGAAATTGGAAGCTGAAGAAAAGGTGATGGATGAATTATTCAAAACAGATGGCCACATTAATCTTTCAATCTTCAACACAGATCACAATGTCAGTTTGTTCGTCTCTCTCAAAGTGATTTGAAATCAGCTGCCCGATCCAGTTCTCCAGATTCAGTTTTCACTGATGCCATCAATTGGCCAATGAAATCAGTTGCTCGATCCAGCCTTCCACATTCAGCTATCGATGATGTCATCAGTCAGCCAATGACTCACTTGAAATCACTTGCTCGATCCAGTTTCCCAGCGTCAGTTGTCAGTGGTGTGATCAATCAGCAAATGAAATCAGTGGATCATTAAATGGGGTTTTGTAATCCTCCAGTGTCAGATCATTAGTTTGTATCGTGGCAGGCACCATCAAAGTTACCTGTTAGTTCACCATGGTTACAGAATCAAGAAAGAAGAACCCAGCCCCTTCAAGTCTCACTAAACTCCCCAGTCCCTTATAACCCTACCTCTTCAAGCAAACCAGTCCCTTCACCCAGCCAGACCCCACCGTGCCTCTACCACTGATGGGTAACAAGAAAATCAACGATTTCATCGCAGAACCACACAGAGCAGAAAGGTAGCACTTCAGTCCATCTTTTTCATCAGAATATGGAAATGAGTATTTAGCGACGATGAAGAAACTGGCCAATGCAAGTATGCTACCAAAGTCTGAACTCATTGATTTTGATGGTAATCCTTTACAATATAATATTTTTCATGAAGTCCTTTGAGAATCAGGTTGAAAAGAATACAGATGACAATGGCAGGTGGTTGCAGCTACTTATACAGTATTGCAGTGGCAAGGGAAAGAAATTGATTGAAAGCTCTGTACTCCTGAACCAAGAAGAGGGATATAAGGAAGCTAAGAAACTGCTGGAGGAGAGATTTTGTAGCTAGTACAAGGTGTCTAATTCATGGATCAATAAGATATCCGATGGCCCATAAATCAGACACAATGATAGCGAAGCACTTATGGATTTAGCAGACGACCTTCAAAACTGCAAGATAGTGCTGAGAGCAAGTGGAAGACTTAGCAAACAACGGAATAAAGTAAACAACGAAGACAAACTGGTGAAAATATTGAAACGTTGTCCTGGAGATAACAAAGCAAGATGGCAGTCAAAGGTGCAAAATATCCAAGAAGAATGTCGGGAGCCAAACATTGAAGATGTGCGCAGGCTGGTGAGAAAAGTTGCTGTAGAGAATGACCCCGTTTTCGGCAGAATAATGGATGGTGGAAAAAGAGATGTGAAATATGAATTACAGTATTCAAACGAAAGAAGCTCCAAGTTGTGGTGATACAAAGGCTGTTTAAAATCGTGATACTTGTTTCAAATGCTATCTATGTGAAGGAGATCACAAACTCGAAGCTTGTGAGATGTTCAAAAAGAAAGGAGGTGAGGAGCAACTTAACTTTTTACGCCAGAAGAAATTGTGTGATAATTGTTTGTCGACTACCCATTTCTCTGCTGGATGTAAGAAGAAGAAGTCACGCAATATTCCAGAATGAAGCGTGAGAAGAAAGCACATGTCATCACGACATGAAGCAATTGTTGCAACTTGGAAAAACAAGTTCCAACCAATCAACGTTTCATTACAGACCTGGTGATCAAGGGCAGTTTTTCGGTACATTGAGTGAAACTAAGGCCGGATGCCGGAGACCAGATGTCAAGAGATTGTCAATTGTTCCAGTTAAAGTCAGAGGCAAAGGTGAGACCAATGAAGTCATTACATATGCTCTTTTAGACAACGGTTCAACTGCATAATTTTGCACTAAAGATCTATAAACAAAGCTTGGTGTTGAAACAAAAAGGTGTCAGATTTTCTTGGCAACTATCAGCAACGTTATGGAAAATTTTGACAGTGCAATTGCTAGCCTTGAAATCATGGATTTAGAAAACACAGTATCACAGATGTACCACAAGCTTTCGTTTTTTAAAAGTTGAACATCTCTAAGAACGCAGTAGCAACTCAAGAAGATGTCAAATCATGGCCCTATCTGAATGATCTGGTGATGACAACCAAACCTGATGAGTGCACAGTGAGTATCTTGATTGGTGTTGACATACCAGAAGCTTTGCAGCCAGAAGAAATACGAAGAGGAGAGAACAGAGGACCTTTTGCAATAAGAACCAAGTTTGGTTGGACACTCATTGGACCTCTTATTCAGTCACAAGTAGCAGCTGCACAATGTTGTATGACAAGCACAAATCATACCACAGATCTCTTGAGTGAACAACTGCAAAAATATTTCAACCATGAATTTGATGATTGCATTTCTGATGACAAGAAACTGATGTCTGCAAGTGACAACAAGGCGCGGAATATTTTTGAAGAGTCAGCGAAACTATGTGATGGACATTATGTGTTGGCGATTCTATGGAAGAACCCCCAACCTTGACTCCCCAACAATAGAGTGGTAGACCTATCTAAGAAGAAAACATTCAAGGAATAATGACCTTCACGCCAAGTATGCAGAATTTATAGATGATTTGCAAATAAAGGGTTATTTAAGACCAGTTCCAAAGGAGCAGCAACGTAAAAAAAAATGAAAAGGTATGGTTCTTACCTCATCATAATGTAGTCAATTCAAAGAGGCCAGAAAAAACTTGTTCGACGTGTTCGACGATGTTCGACTGTGCTGCGAAATTCCATGGAAAATCACTAAATGAGCACCTGATGCAAGGTCCTGACCTTACAAATTCTAGTTGGTGTTCTGCTGAGATTCCCGCATGTTTCATCAGGTGCAAGTAGACGAAAAAGATGTTTGTGCATTGAGATTCGTATGGTGTCCAAATGGTGATCTCGCAAAAAAACCAAAAGAGAGACAAATGATGGTACATCTATTAGGTGACATTTGGTCCCCAAGCTACGCTACATTTGCATAATTTCTACAGTGAAGAAGACTTTCTATGTTGATGACCCGTAAGTCAGTAAAGAACAGCGAAGATGCAGTTGGGGTTTATGAAGACCATTCAAAAGAAATGAAGAAGATCGACTTTGAAAGAGACATCCTACCAGTGGAAAAAGCGTTGGGAATCCAGTGGAATGTTGCAAATGATAGCTTTCAGTATAATGTGAATATCACTGCAAGAGAAGTAACAAAAAGAGGGATTCTCAGCCTCATATCTTCAATATATGACCCTCTTAGTATGGTATCACAATTCATTCTCACAGCCAGGATTATCTTGCAAATTTTGTGTCTAATAAGCTTTTATGGGACGATGAAATTCCCTGCGCTGCTGTCAGCTGCCAAAGCGTGCCGAGCTGAAAGTTCTGAGGTGCCTTAAGCCAGAAGATTTTGGTGAAGTTGAAACAGTGGAGTTGCATCATTTTTCTGACGCCTCAGAAGATTGTTTTGGCGAGGTATCATATTTGAGGACAATTAATAATGAAGGTAAAATTCACTGTTCCTTTGTGGTTGGTAAATCCCGAGTAGCACCACTAGAACCCATGACAATTCCCAGACTTGAACTGTCTGCCGCAACAGTTTCAGTCAAACTGGACCAGATGTTGAAATGGGAGTTGGAAATTCCAGTGGACAGATCTGTATTTTGGACAGATAGCACAGCTGTAATTAAATACATAACAAATGACAACAAGCGTTTTCAGACGTTTGTTGCAAACCGTATTTCTGTCATCAAAGATGGATAAAATCCTTCCCAGTGGAATTATATACAAACGAAGCATCAAGAGGCCTTTCTGTAAAAGATCTTACTAGTGATTCGAGGTGGATCAATGGACCATCTTTCTTATGGCAAAGCAATGAAACATGGTCAGGTAAATTCACAGAAGATCTAGAAATAAAGTATGATGATGCTGAATTAAAAAAAAACATACAGTCACAAAGTGCAGTGGAGGAAGAATCACATTCTATAGGTATGAATAAATTTATTTTCTCAAAATTCTCTTCTTGGATTATGCTGAAAAAGGCTGTTTCAAGGATGTTGAGATTTAAGCACTGGTTGATCCTGAAGTCGAAACTACCAGTGGCCGTACCAAACTAAGCTCTGAAAGGAAAGTTGATAGTAGAAGAACTCAAGAAAGCAGAACATGCCATCATATCATGCGTTCAAATAAATTCTTACAAAGAAGAAATTGACACCTTGAAATCAGGAAATAAGCAGCTAAATAAATGAAGCAGTCTCCTCAATCTGGACCCTGTAGTGATGAATAGTGTGCTGTGTGTTGGTGGACGACTAAAGAATTTGCAAACTGAGACAAGCGACATGAAATATCCTGTGATTTTTCCAAAGCGAAACCATGTGGTCGACCTGATCATGAGATACTATCATAATCTATCTGGTCATCTTGGAAAAAGGGTATTTATTGTCATTGGTTAGAGAAAGATTTTTGGATGATTAATGCATGTGCCACGGTGCGTTGAATCATCAGTCAGTGTTTCAAATGCAAAGACAGCCTATGCAACAGAAGATGGCAGATCTACCACAAAGCAGAATAACTCCTGGAGAGCCACCATTCACATACGTTGGTGTTGGCAACTTCGGACCGAGGTGGCGCATAGGTTAGACAAGCATTAAGATGATTCATGGCTCTTCGTGGTAGACCAAGGAAATCAGATCAGATAATGGTACAAATGAGTTGAAGCATTTAATTTGTCAGTGGAATCAAGAAAAATGCATTAGTTTCTTCTTCAACACGAAGTGAGTTGGCATTTCAATCCACCATCTGCTTCACATATGGGAGGTGCATGGAAGCACTTAATCCGCAACATTCGACAGGGGATGACGATGGTGTTTAGCGAACAAATTTTTGATGGCGAAGGTTTGGAGACACTCATGTGTGAAGTAGAGTTGATTGTAAATGGGAGGCCTTTAACTAGAGTCTCTGCTGACCCAAGAAACGAAAATGCACTGACTCCAAATCACCTGTTGATGTCGAGATCAAATAAGTCTTATCCACCAGGAGTATTTTTCAAAACAGACAGCTTTTGGAAGAGAAGATGGAGACAGTTACAGTTTTTGTACGATACTACAACTCCCGACCCTACAACGTGACAAAAGTGACTCAAACCCAAAAGAAACCTTCGAGAAAAATGACATAGTTCTCGTGTTCTCGTTGTCAACAAGCCACTACTAAGAGGAGCTTGGCGATTGGGTAGAATATTGGCTGTAAATCTGGGAAGAGATGGTCTCATGAGATCAGCAAAGGTGAAAACCTCTTAATCTGAATTGGTACGTTCAGTTGATAAACTTTGTTTCTTGGAAGGAAGTGTAAATTATGGTAATGATGAAAACTGTTTAGCACTGATTAGATTGATGGAAGAAACTGTTCCCTTGCCAAGAAAACGTTTGGGGCCGGATTTATTGGGCAAAGATGTCAATTTGACAATTAGACTTTGACCTTACCACTGGACTCAGGGGAGTAATTCAGGGATCTGTTTCCCTTTGGGACTATGGTTTCTTTTAAGTATATAAGGGCTGCAAATGTATTGTACAGGGGAGTTCAAAGGTACAAGACGTCAAAGTTGCTGAGAAGACATGATGGTTCTTCGTGCTGTAGGCAAGTACTAGGCCACATGGGACGAGGACAAACAGTTTGTAAGACAGCCTTATTTTAATTAAGTATAATTTAACTTTATAGCTTTGTTATTCATCGATTTTTGTTGTATTCTGGAACTTAATTCGCAGTCTTGATATTTAGATGTATCAAGTAGATTAGGGCATTACTTAATTATATTATCATATTGGTCTTTTGGATTTATTAGTTTGCTAGATTTGATACTTTAAATTCTAGCAAACCATGCTTTATGCAGAAAACAAATTTTGTTATTGCTGTGACTCTTGGTTTTTTTATATTGGTGTGCGTTTGAGCCTGAGCTGCAAAATACGATTTATTACAGTTACCTCTTCTGGAGAGTACTTTACTTGGCAGTACTTTACTTGGCAGTACTGGCACAGTCTGTCCATTGTGGCACAAAAGTGTGCTGTTGGTAATTCGGCAAATTGTTCAAGGTGTTGTCTGGCAACATATGCCTTTTGGTGAAGCAATCGTTGAGCTCTAGCTCTAGCATCACGTTGGGCCATCATTGCTACACAATGTTCAGGATCATGTTAGGTCTCTTGTTCCCTAACCTGAGCAGCATGTTGTGCCATCATTGCTACACGATGCGAAGTTCTGCACTTCCAGCAAGAGTTGATCTGGTCATTCTGTCTGTGTAGTTTAGAATAGTATATTCATAACCGAAATAATCATTATCACAATTAGAAAATGAATTTATGGAAAAGGATTGAAACTTTAGTGGTGGAAGTAATGTATGATTAATGAGGGTCTTTCAATAGCTTTGGAGATTGTTAAATTTTTACTTAAGTAGTAAAGGAAATTCAACGAAGTTGGTTAGAGTTTAAAAAAATATCCAGAGATGTGAAAATGCAAACAAAAATTCTATAATAGATGGATGATTGCTGAAGTGAACTGAACACTGATTTTATAGTCTAGTTAGCATATTAAGCTACTGTAGGAAAAAGTGGTATAACCTTTCTGGTTGGTTATAAGTTTTACAAATTGTGAAATAAACCTCCGGAGGGGAAATTGCTGCAAATTGAAATTCTACATTGTTGCACTGAACTGAGTATGGAATATAGTTCTACAGTTTGAAAGGAAATAGGGTTCTGAAATTATTATTATTTTTACGAAAGATTGGAAACAAATAGTACAGGTGAAATTGCAAGTAGAATTGCTCTAATTTCAAATGAAGCACTGCTGGATTGATATTCACGAGTACTCAATATATACTTTAGTTCAGGCAATGGTTGGTTAAATCTTTATCATGAAAAAGACATGGAGATGTGTACAAAACGACTGAAATTGTGTACATGGAAAAAAATCATAGAGTTTTGTTGATGCTGGACCTTGGAAAACTTTGAGATGGACCTTGGATAATTTTGAGAATCATTGCATTTTCAGTTGACAAAAATGTCATAGGAAAACAAAAACAAAATTATTCTTATTAACTGACTGATCTAAATGGTGCCTTAAGTCTTTTAGTATGTTTTTTAATTTTGAAGGGAATTCTGTAGTAAAATTGTTGTAAAATCAGAATCCAAAGATCAAGAAATGTTTTGTCAAGGTTGTTAACAACTTTCATTGAAATGAGAAAGTCACCTTTATAGTCTTGAGAATAGTCAACTTCATAGGTAAATATTTGAAAAAAATCTTTATTATAGGTGAATAAAAAGAAATATCATAAAGTGGAACTATCCTTATTTTCTTTTAAGTAATTGTAAACAATTGCAATGAATAGTTGAAGAGAAGAGAAGTAATGTTGAATGAAAGAAAGGCCTATAAAATCAAGCAGGGATGCAATATTCTTGTTTTTGTTACTTGGCTATTACAAAGTTGTTAAAAAATTAAAATTGTTCACAACGTATCGTTGAGCTACAATTGGCAGGGCGACCCAGGAAAGAATGGTCCGATAACATCTACGACTGGACTGGTGAACGTCTCGAAACCCTTTTAAAAACATCAATCGATAGACCGGAATGGAGGAA
>JAACYV020166666.1:16799-39225 GCA_009936425.2 Chrysaora fuscescens | reverse complement strand
ACAACACTAAATTTTTATCTCCCTTTCTTCCTCATAATTGTCTGTTAGTTAATTAATTCTTATTTCAAGCTTCTGGCTGATTTTCTGATTTTTTATTCTTCCTCATTAAAAAAACTTGTATACTGATAAGTTATGAAATGTTCAGTTTTGAATTGATACATGACTTCTTTAGCACCTTGAATTCTCCTCACAAAGCAAAGCTTTGGCCATACTGTTGAACCAAATCAAGCCAAATAGCTAAGGTTATACAATAGTTTACAAACAGAGAAATCAATATATGATAAAGGGCAAATGTAACATCATAAAATTCCATCTAGATTCACAGAAATTGTTAGATGATTCAACTTTAGACTAATTTTTATTCCTAGTCTTAGGAATTTAATAGTAAAAAATGATGTAACATTTTTTAAAGGGTGTTTTTCAAGTTAAGGTTTCATCATTTATTTTTCTTCCTATTTCGTGTTCTCTGTGCCCTCTGGTTCTTGTTTTTTTCAAATTTTCCCTGGAAAAAAAGATGCCAGTGATCCACTTTGTATCTTACCTGTTAAAGAATATTATTTAAAACTTGCGATTTCAGGCAATATTTTCTATTAAATGTATCAAAATCAAATCAATACAAGTAGAGTTTCTGCTAAAAGATTGAATAAGAAATCTAAGATAGATATACATATATGAGTTTTATATAGTACATTTATTAACAATCACAAGATTTGATAAAATAGCTAGAAACTAGCAATAAAGAGTCAAGATGTGGGAGATTTTTTATAGTTGGATGGTAATTTAAAAAAATAAATTCCAGGTGCTTCAGTCATGTGCTAACTTATTTACTTATTTCATTAACAGCTTATCCCATTCCTTTTGATCATTATTATTTTGGGTGGCCATAAATTTCATCCTAATACAACCTAATTTCTTGAATGCATATGCCCTAGAAATGAACAGCAAACTGTTGCTGATTAGACTGGATTTGAAGAAATTTCCCAGTAGGGTCTATTAGGCATAAATTGTATTGCAAAGAAACTAAAAGTGAACACTATTGGAAACAAAAATACCATTAAGAAGGATCTCTTCAATTTGAATATCTAGCTTAGCATATCTTGATATTTATTCTTGTAAATATATTGAAATATTATGTTTCATAGAGCAGATGATTCTGTGGTTGCAGTAAAATTTACCTTGTCAAATAAAAACCAGATCAATGGGCTTTTGAATAATATTATTTGCTACTTTCACTAGTCACACAATACCTCTTCCACTATTCTGATACAGAAAATTAATAGACCTATCCAGCTGTAATGCATTTTTATTAATTTTTGCTAATCTAGATATAGTTTGTCTAATAAAAAATTGTACTGCCTTTTGTTTTTGAATAATTGTTGTAGAGTCATTTTGTTGTAGTTTTTATATGAATTCAATATATATATATACATATATTATCATGAGACACGTGCTAACATGGAATGCATACATCTTCATGAGTGGTTTGCCATAGTTTGCTATTCTTATACTGGAAAACGAACCTGGTTTCATTGGAACAGCAAAAGCCACTGATTAATCCACTGCAATAAATAGTGCAATGAATGAGCCAGCCAACCTTTGAGGCCTTTCCATTCCCAATTCTCCACAGCCAAGGTGTTTGTTCATTTTCGCCTTGAAGCTTTCATCAGGGCCATGCATTTTGATATTGTAACAAACATAACACACTCGAATTGCAGCTGAGGTAAGTATAACAAAATGTGGTAGTCCACTCATGAAAAGATGATTCTCATAAGCTCATTAACAGTATGTAATAAAGTAGAAATATGTATTCGTAATTATGTAATATTATATATATATAATTATGTCATATTATATATGTAAACGTTTTGGCGTTAGCCTTCATCAGTAATAACTTTTCCAAATCAGAAAGAGCATACATATTCACATACACACATATGAATACATATATATTATATAATTTTAATAATAATATAGCCACAAACGCACAAGTATATAAATTAACACATAAGAGATTCAAAAATACACTTTCAATTTTGGTAAACGATAGATTAAGTACTGATGAAGATGTAATATCGAAACATTTACCAAAATCGAAAGTGTATTTTTGAATCTCTTGTATATTATATATATATATAAGGCATATAAACTTGATGCAATGTGCCCTCACAGCTATCACCATAGTGGCTCTATTGGAACCCGTGCACTTGGGACACACAGTGTACGTGATATATGGTGATATATATATTTAATCACTGTGATATATATATATATATATGTGGTATAAGAGTTGTAGAATAAATGGGATACTGTAAAAGTTGGAGGCAAACTAACGAAAAAAGTTTAGCACTTTGGTTATCATCAGAGTTTGACTGGTTAACTTTAAATCAAGGACATAAATCTACCATAAAAACTAGCTGAACCATGATTTCCTTGGTTTATGCATCTAAAAAATACTTACTTGGAATGAAACTATACTGCCTAGGATTATATTTGTGGCATCTTAGTCATGAGCCTATTATTCAAATATTTATGCTGTAAAATTATCAGAATAGATTCAGTAAAATTATAGTTACAATAAGCTTTGAGTAATTCACAGGTCAATCTTATGATTTACATGAAACTTATTTGGTGTGTACATATATATGAATATATCAATTTAAGTGTTGACCTATAGGCAATTTATTATTGTCCAAGCCTTGGCACTAAGTTTCATCAAGTGCGTGTGTGTGAGTGTCTTAAAGGTGCAAAACCAGAAACTGTAAGAAAATGATAGATGCACTTCTTACAAGCCGGGTTGTGAGCAGTTTAGCAGGCAAGCGATACATCCCTCTCCTCGGTAAAGTCAGGCAGGTGATTTAAATTTTTTTTAAATCATCAATAATATTATATGAATAAACAAGGAATAAACTAGGGTCTTTAAAAAGGTACCTCTCCTACACAAGATGGCCATTCTCAGACAGAAATGAAACAATTGTTTTATCTAGTTGCAAATCAACCAAACTGTCACTAACAAGGTCTGAACAGAACAAAAATTAAACCAGATTGTAAAATTTGTTATATCATTTGTACAACCAACAGTCATTCTAAACCTGGCATTTTGATGTTCAAGTACCTGAAGATTTGTTATTTCCAAGGCAGGTGGTTCCCATGTGGACTGAAATTGTGAGCCATGAATAGCTTGCCTTGCCAACCTTCGCAAGTGTAGAGGCTTGCTCTGTTCCTATGTTTGTAAGGTATAGATTTATGCCTTGAGTGTAGAGAAACCACTAAGTCAAGCAGTGTGACTCTTGTTCTTCCTGAATGACAAAATCACAGACAGATAGCAATTTCTCTTCTCACTATTTTACAAAATTACCCCAAAAGATACATCGCAAGCACAAGGCAGTTGCTTAGAAAAGCAATGAAGGGTTATCTGATAATTGTGTAATAATTCATAATAATATTTATATAATATTAATTTAATTAAAGATTTCATCAACTTATGCAAATTTCTACACCAAAAATTTAAACAATCAAATTTGTACATGAAATACAAAATTAGCCTCTGTTGATTTCATATGTTATTTGAACCTTGAGCAAAACACATTTCATTTGTAAAAATCAGTTGATCCATTGCATTGATAGAGATTATTGATCATCATCTGGATAAGAAAATTTTGTGATATTTTATTTTCATCAATTTTTTTTATTGCTGGACCTGTAATTTTGCCTCCAAATTTCATCTTAGGTGTATTCAAATTTGGTCCTTGTATACAAATTTTGTATATCATAACCATTATTCAAATGACCATATCATGACCATAAGATACTACACCACTGAATTAAATCAGGAATCTGCAATTGTTCTTTATTCCTTGTATTTTTTTGAAATTATATCTACATATTTCTCAGAGAAATTATTATTTTGATTTCCTTTTCAGATGAAGAATCTTGAAGAAAGTTACAAGCAACATAAAATAGCTTGAACAGAAAACTTGAGATGAATAACAACTTTATGGGATTTTTTGATCCTTTGCATAACAGCCTCAATATGGGCCCAGAATTTGGGAGAGGCCCGCCAGGACAGCAAAGTGGATTTAACAGTATGCCCCTGAATATGAATCATGGTGGAATTGGTTTACCAAACTATCAGCACCAAAGATTTTTGCCCTATGAGCCAAATCAGTTAATGGGACCATTATCTCCTGGTGTGCCAGGTTTGACTCCTGGATCTGGAATTGGTCCCCCTCCTTCTAGTAGAATGATGGAAATGAACATAGGAAGACTTCAGCATTACAGAGCTACTCAGCAATCCCAGCTTCAGCACTCCCCTGTATCATTATCTCCAATGCCTGGAATGAATGCTTTGTCTCCTGGAATGACTAGTCAGAATCCTTTTATGAGGATGCCAAGCCTTGCCCCAAAACAGCAAATGATTGAGCCAAGGATGCAGTCACAACTTGGTAATGGGATAACAAGATGGCCAAGGATGCCTGGTGCTTCTAGCCTATCCAGACCTCAAATGCCCCAGCTTTTGATGCAGCAGGGGATTCATGGATCAATGCCCTTGCTGCATAATGCTGGCGGCTTCCAAATGGGAAATTCTCAGGGATTTTCAAGTCCTGACATGCTACGCTTTATGAAAATGGAAGCAGATGATGCCTATCATGGAGCTAGTCCATCTATTAGTTCCTTTGACTTTGGGCAGTCACAACAATTTCCTCCAAACCAGAGTCCTTATAGTATTGAAAGAGTTATTCATCAACCACCATCCTTCAAGCAGAGCACTGGGAATCCACTAGCCATGCAACAGGATTCTCTTTCAATGTCAGTTGGTCCAAATGTCCAATCCCAGCCGCAGTCACTGCCATTGGCAGCACCACCTAATACAAAACATTTTAATGACAATTATAGCAAATTTGCAACTCCAGTTCCCAACTCTCCAAAATTAACTCATTTTGGGCCAAGTCCTGGCACTGATATTTTTGACCAGTCTCCAAATCCTATGACATCCCAGCAAAAATCTCCCTTTTCTCCATTTGCTGAAAGTTTAAATGAGAACTTGAATTCATCACAGTCAATGGGAATGCGAAATATGCATCAACCTCTGGTAGTACCTTCTTCATCTCCGATGATGCAAACTAACTCTCTTAACTTGAGGTCACCTACAAAGATCAATCCTCTTATGATGCAAATCCAGCAGTTAAAACAACAAATTGCCCACCTTGAAGACAATCCTTTGAATAACAACTTTCCTCAGATATCATTTTTAAAACAACAGCTTGAACAAACGTACATCCAGTATATTAGTCAGCAACGCTCAAATGACTTTTCTTCTGTCAAAGAAGCACAACGACAGAATAGTTTGCAAGATTTTCTACTGGATAAGCCTCCAATGACACCAAGGCCACAGCCTGATTATTCGTTAGATAAACCTCCAGCGACACCTAGACCTCGCCAGCCAGTCAATGATTTCATAATGGAAAAAGCTCCTAAAAACTCGCATTCACTTCCCCAAGGTGAATTTATGCATGAAAAGGGTCTTTCAAATGCCCCTCCTCATCTACAGCAAGATTTTATGATGATCAAGTCTCCCCAAACACCAGCACCATCAGCACAACATGATCTTCTTTTAGACAAGCCACCCATGACTCCTAGGCGTAAAAGTCACCATGAAATATTGCTAGAGAAGCAACAGGCACAACATGATTTTATAATGGACAGACAACCTCACACTCCTAGACCAAAGCTTCAGCATGGTTTTGTTTTTGAAAAGCCTCTTCACCCACCATCCCAACCAACATTTGTCATGGAGAAACTTCCAAAAGGTGGAGTGCCACTGCAGAACCAACAGGACTCATTTCATGAAAAGCCGTTATTGTCACCACATCGTCCACATGAGTTTTTGATGGAGAAAATGCCAACATCTGTCTCCCATGTTGGTCAATCTCAACAGAATTTCAATATGGTGAAGTCACCCCTTTCTGTAAAAGCATCTTCCCATCTTTTGCAAGACGCACAGCAGCAACAGGCTCAGCTACCATTGCATTCTCCACCAAGTTTGTATTCTCAAGCATCCCAGTCTCCTATCTCTACTCACACAATTAATCAAGATCAAACAGATGCAGATATGGATATCAAGGATGATATGTCTTTTCTCGATGAATTATTTCAAACAAAGCTATCAGACCAAGCAGTGAAGCAAAACATTGAAATGATGGCACTTCAGTCAGGAAGAAAGGAACCTACCAGAGCATCAAGTGCAATGCCCGTTCTGGATAGTATGCACACTTCAACTCCTTCATCTTCTATTCCTCCAACAATGCCAGTATTGGCCCCCTCTGTCCCCCCAATATCTGCATCAATGCCCCAGTTTCCTCCATCTCTTCCTAATGTAAACCCAGGTATGCCTCATATGAATCAGAATCCTTTGCCATCTATGCCCTTACCGATGTCTATGCAAATGTCAATGATGCCAATGCATTATTCCAATCCTTTGATGATGATGACAAACATGCAGGAACATGGACATCCTATGATGATGCAGAATATGTATAACTTTGGGCAGATGCCTTCAGTGAAACCACCATCATTGAAACCACCAAGCCTAAAGGAGAAAAGCAAGGCTGCAAAATCATCTGCTGGATCAAGAGCATCAAGGTTTGTTGTTATTTTCACTTGATACTGTGTTGCAGAACACAATATTATGTTTATCAAGCACTTCAGCTTCTATTGTGCCTTTCATTTAATTCGTAGATATTTATAATCCTTTTACTGCAAAGAAGCCGAAACGTCAGATCATTGTGTTTAAACCTTGCCAGACAATTGCTAGTGAATCCAATAAAGGCTAAATAATCTAACTAAAAATTAAGAGATGCTATATGAATCTCTACGCTTTTCGGGGAACAAGGAAATGTGGTTAACAATATATCTGTCATTATTTGTAGACCTTAGGATTGTAAATAATAACTTAAAGTCTCTCATTTTTCTAACATTTTTTCTTCGTAATTTACAGTGGTCTTGCACCTGCTGCGAAGAAAAAGAAAGTAAGAAGAAAATCGTCGGAATCAGATACCCTTGCTTCGTCACCTAGGACGCCCATGACTCCTGCTACTCCTAATTCGAGCGCTTTTTCAAACTTAAGCAATTTAAATCCACCTTCAAATGTTTCAAGCGTAAACTCTGGTGACAATCTGACTGCAGTTAACCCTTTCACTCTTGATGATAATCTTGCTGACAGTGCAGCTACCGTGAGTTCCTCTATTAACTTTCTATCTTATGCATGGGTAGAAGGAGCAAGTTTTTCAATCTTGCTGTTTTCATAACTCAATAGAGTGATTCCGATCATGTTCTGAATTATCCTATTATTGTTGTTTCCTTAAGTACATGAATCTTATTTTATGTTGATAAACTGAGATAAGCAATATCGCATACAGCTCTACTAACTAAATTAAGACCTATCATTGTTTAGGGGTATATTATAAAATGTGTAAATATAAAATGAGATGCAAATTAAGGCCAAGTATCCTTATATTCACAGCGACGGTCACTTCGAGAAAGAAAGAAGAAAAATTACAATGATGATTATGATTATAACCTGTCTGACGATGAGGAAAAGAAGAAAGCAGAGAACCCTGACCAATGCCCAATACCAATTGCTGGGGGCCACAAACTAATTGCTTATAAACCAAGTGATGCTGTGGAAGGAGAAATCGCTATTATTGAGAAAATTCTTGCAGGTCGGATAAAAGCAATCACAAAGGCAAGTTTGATTGCTTTATTTTATCTTTTATGATATGTGACATATGATATGTAACTTTAGTTGAAATCCTGTAATAAAAGTGCCATATAAAACAAGACATGATTTAAGGCATTTAATTGATAATGAATGATTTCTTTTCTAGCCCAAAAATTGATAACAAATAAATGGAAAATAATCGTCAACAATAGAACTAATTCAAACATCATTAGAATTTGATAATGCTCTATCACTGGACATTAATACGGAAAAATAACAACTATTTTATTTACCTTTTCATCTTTATAATACCTCATATTGCTGAATTAGCAAAAGACTTTCTTAATGTTTTTCTTGTCGCAATATTCATGTTGGCAGCTGTCTCCTTTGTTTCTAAAGATATGTCTAAATTGAAGATTTCCTCGTGTCTCCTTGATGGGTAAAAATGCTCTGGATGGGGGCTAATTGCTTTTTATCACCTTCTATCTGAAACGAAATAGCTCACAAAAATCCTTGGAATCATAATGGTTTATGCAATTTTACTTGCTACATATAATTTGAATTTGTGCATACTTAGGGAGAGGATGGAATGCCTATCGAGGAGGAGGAGTACTGTGTAAAATACAAAGGATAGTGAGTATTGGATTATTGTCTTCCTATGCAAGATACCGTTGTATTTTTTTGTATACCCAGGCTGGTAAAACAAAATAAATTTTTATTCCTTGCCTAAGGAAACGATACCTTGGGCTTGCTGGAGAAACCGCATTTAACCTGATGACGCAATTTAAATAAAATTCATTGTCAACCGGTTTGTGTTTCAACTTCATTATTTTGCAACCTAATTCGTTTGAAATGGTAACCGCTCACTCACATCTTTCAATTTGATTCAGCTCATATCTGCATTGTGAATGGGGTACAGAGAAAGAGTTGTCGAAAAAAGATAAGCGTGCTCAAATGAAAATCAAAAGATTCAATTTAAAGAGAGATCCAGTTGCTATATTGGCAGAGGTCAGTAAATAATAGACTGTTAGAAATAGACAGATATTTGTGTCATTTTAACTACACAGTTTCACATGTAACTTTGATTTGTAAAATTGCATTGTATACTTTTATACAAGGTATTTATAATGATCATTTGCTGTTAATTTGGCTTACAGCAAGGACTATAAATGCTCTCTCGTTTTATTTCAATCGAAAGAACATTTTGGGTTGCATGAATAGACATTCTTGTTCCAACCTAGTCATTCAATGCTGCAATGGATTGATAGCTCTAAAATTGCAAGGATTGACAGCTTTAAGTCTGATATACAATTATTTAAGATACAAATCATTCTGCAGTGCCTTCCTTTCTTCTCCTCTACTTGTTTTCGTTTCAAACTTCCAATTCATTTGCTTTTACACATTTTTGCTGCTTTAATGTTACTCTCTTTCTATTCACCTTACTCAACTTTCGTGAATATTATTCCCACTTTAGCTCGACGACGAACCATTTAACCCCGATTATGTTGAAGTTGATCGTGTTCTGGATGTAAACACTTGTGTGGATCAAATAACTGGAGAGGTAAATAAGACCCTGTCATTTTGAATTTAGCATTGCAACTTATGTGATTTATCAAGTTGCTTTCAGTTTTTCTTTAATTTTTTTATTTTGACAGAATATGTCTTTAGCTTTTGATTTCATGTTGTTTTTAGCCAGTAACTCACTACCTTGTGAAATGGAGATCTTTGCCATATGAAGATAGTACGTGGGAACTCAAGGTATGTTAGTCTTTATTTTCTTTTGAAACATCTGTCTACATATACGTTGGCGATAAAACATTAACTTGACAGATTTTTATTGATTGATAACTATTTATAACTATAACCGTCATTTGTAGCTGATGTTTGCTTTATTTTTAAAACATTCTTTTTAGTTGAATGTTGATGAACCAAAGATAAAACAATACGTGGAACTAAAGAAACCTCCTCCACCTGAATTTCAACAAGTAAGTTTTTCTGGTGTTTAAGATAAGATTTACAGTCCATCTGTCTGAAGCCATTACAAGTCTGAGCCTCTAAACTGAAGTTGCTTGCGTGAAGACGTTCTTTGTCTTAACTTCTAATGGAAGGGAAGTTTCATTCAAGAAATAAAAACAAACCAACCAGAAGTAAGCGGAAGCTTACCTTTTCGCATGTGTTTAAAGCTCCGAACACAGGATCAAGGAACTTGCAGCACAACTTGTCATAAATTTTGAAAATCACCTAATATGAATCAAGCTACAAATAGCCGAGAAAGAACATCAATTACTTTTTTGCTGGATACAATTGTCATAGTGTAATTTAATCTTCACTCTCGTGTGTGACTTTTTCTGAATCGCTTTGCTTAAGCTACAGCACACATTTTTTAATATTCTTCAATCTTCAATCAGAAAATTTCTTTTTTTACTAGTATGTTGCGAGACCTCAGGTATATCAATGGAAGAAAGTCGAAAAGAGTCCTGTCTACAAGGATGCTAACACTCTTCGTGATTACCAGCTAGAAGGACTGAACTGGCTCACGTTCTGTTGGTATAAAAGGTATTTATTAGTTGAATTTTCTTAATTTACTTCAGCTAGACAGTATAGGCGCTACCTCAATAATTTTGCACCACGCATATATATTTTTTTATATAAAGTATACAGCTAGTTTTAATTAATCTTCTCTTTAATTAATTCTTTCTTAAATATATCCTTAATCCTTATTATGCAGCTAATTTGGATTATTTATAGGCAAAATTGCATTCTGGCTGATGAGATGGGTCTTGGAAAAACCGTGCAAGGCATTTCTCTACTGTGTGAGCTGAAGGTTTGTATTCAAGAATTCAAGAATTTTTTGGTTGAATGAGGATTTTTGAGAATATAATTAACGTAAAGAAACCGTAAAGATTCTGTTCTAGCTTTTTTGCTGAAGTAGCATCATTGTTGTTGTGAATTTATTGTAGCTCGAACTTTGTCTGAAGGATTCTTATGGGTTGATTAATATATATTAGCTGTTATAAGCTAAACTATTATCTTATTATTTAAAACCCATGTGTTGAACCGTTAATTTTGTTCAAGTTATTTTAAGATTTTGATATTTCTTGTTGTGAAGAATCTAGATTCAGTTTAGTCTGTTATAATTTTAGCGCTTTGGTGTTCGTGGGCCGTTTTTGGTCATTGCACCTCTATCAACGATTGTTCATTGGCAACGAGAATTTGAAGCCTGGACTGACATTAATGCCATTGTTTATCATGGAAGGTTTGTCTTCAATTATCAATTTAAAGAGTTTTTTTGGCTGTTTGCTAATTCTTCATTCTTCCGCGTGAAGATTCAGAGCAAATGAAGAGAAAAGCTCCGAGAGGAAATGCTTTGTTCTTTGTGAAGAAGCCTGGATAAGGACTATTGCCATGGGTAAAATGACGAAAGTACCATGACAAAAAGATATTGTAGTGCTCGTGATTTAAATATTAGTTAGTTTTTTTTGCTACAAAGAGCTTTTTTAAAACTTTTTAGCGGAGTTATTTATTTGTTGAAATCCTTGCTCTTAGCTCACCAAGTCGACTGCTGATTCAGCAATATGAAATGCATTATGAAGATGAAAAGGTAAACAAAATACTCTTTATATTTACGCATTTTTCCAGTGGAGCATGAATATATTTTAACATTGTAATTTTAATGATTGTTTTTCATTCTTTTTTAATCGATTTCCGTTTTTTCTAAATTAGCATTTTGAATAGAATTTGTGTTGCTGATCTATTTTATGCTATTCGTGGACAACCTTTTTTATGGAAACGAGCCGGCATCCTTACTAGGGCTAACCTCGCAAGGCGATGTGATTTTCAAAGGCCTTGTTTAAATAGCAAGCCTTTCGTCATGGCTTGAATGATTTTCATTATTCATTTAGGGTTTTTGTTATGACAAAATTGCTGCATTACTTTTTCCTTGTTAATAGCTTCTGCGGCAATTTCTTATGCGGTAAAATCTTCTACAGATTGACTGAACATTATGATGTCAAAACATTCGAAATCTATTTTTGCGTGCAAATTCTATTGTTTCCGCCAGTAAACATTTTTTACATTGAAATCTTCCAGCCTTCCTAGGCAATATCTCGCAATATAAAAAGGCAACTTTTCAAAGCATTTCACTAGAGAGACGGGATCTCAGCAAACACCGCTTGCTTGGCTATGCCCAGCTTATTCGCCAAATGATAAGGCTTTTATGATTTTGTTCTTCTAGGGAGAAAAAATATCTGGAATTTATAAGTTTGAAGCTGTTGTGACGACATACGAGATGATATTGAGTAAGTGATAGCATCTTCTAGGGCAGCATAATAATATCTGTATTCAAACAAAAGAAAATTATCTCACAAGTTATCAGGCTCAGTTCTAAAATAAATTCTAATTTTGCAGGTGATAACGACATGCTTAGCAAGATTCCATGGCGCTGTGTGGTCATAGATGAAGCGCATCGATTAAAAAATCGTAATTGCAAGCTTCTTGAAGGACTCAATAACCTGCAGTTTGAACACAGAGTACTGCTCACTGGAACCCCTTTGCAGAATAATGTCGAAGAACTCTTCAGCCTGTTAAATTTTCTAGAGCCGACTCGTTTCCCTTCTCAAGCTGCATTTCTCCTTGAGTTTGGTGATCTGAAAACGGAAGCTCAAGTTGAGAAATTGCAACAGGTATAAAAAGAATTTATCTCTTTGACTCAGTTAAATAGTATGATGAAATTAGAATCCAACTAATTGACGCTTGTATTGAGTGTTTATTTTTAATTGGTTATTTTCAGATTTTGAAACCAATGATGCTTCGCAGACTAAAAGAAGATGTCGAAAAGAACGTGCCTCCAAAAGAAGAAACTATCATCGAGGTAGTGTTGCATTTAAATTGTTAGATATTTCGAGGCAGCTTTCATCTTTTCCAATTTCAGAAAACTAACCAACTTTTCTTTAGAATTCAACTCTTTGTAAGAATTGTGAAGTTTTTGTTTTGGGAATGGAAATAATGATGTTATAGCATGTTAGACTGCTGAGTTCGCAAAGAGGAGAACTTATTCTGATTTTCCAGACCCACTTTTTCAAGAATCCTTACCTTTCACTGCATAACTCAATTATTTAAATGCTACATCAGTGGTTGCCATGAATATCTATGAAACGGGATCCATTCTTATCCTTTTATTGGCTACTTCGCTAATGCTGTTGTCGTTTTAATAATTTGTTACAATTCATTACAAGAAAACTGAAGTTGAATGTGGTTTTTGTGAAATTGTATATTTATTTTGAATTCTAGGTTGAGCTGACAACTATTCAGAAGAAGTTTTATCGAGCAATTTTGGAGAAGAACTTTACATTCCTGACAAGAGGGTTATCCACCGCAAGTAACACTCCAAGTTTGATGAATGCGATGATGGAACTGCGAAAATGCTGTAATCATCCATTCCTAATAACGGGAGCCGAAGAGAGAATCGTCTCGGAATATGCAAATGGTGCGGAAGGCATCGAGAAAATAACGAAACATTTTAAAGCTATGACAGAATCATCTGGTAAAATGGTACTAATTGATAAATTACTGCCAAAGTTAAAAGATGGGGGCCACAAGGTTTTAATATTTTCACAGATGATTCGCGTTTTAGACTTGCTGGAAGATTACTTGCTTTGCAAAAAATATTTATATGAGCGAATTGACGGACGGGTGCGTGGAACATTGAGGCAGGCAGCTATTGACCGCTTTTGTCGTCAAGACTCTGATAGATTTGTTTTCTTGCTATGCACCAGAGCTGGCGGTCTAGGCATCAATCTAACTGCAGCGGACATTGTCATCATATTTGACTCAGACTGGAATCCACAGAATGATCTTCAAGCCCAGGCACGATGTCATCGTATTGGCCAGAGTAAATCAGTCAAAATTTATAGGCTAATTTGTAGAAATACATACGAAAGAGAAATGTTTGACAGGGCAAGTCGCAAGCTTGCACTGGACAGAGCTGTATTACAAAACATGAGCACGAAGGATAGTGGAATCTACAAGGAATCTTCACCTGGTACCCCTGGTGCTCCTGGTACCCCTGGCACTAGTGCTCCTGCCACTCCGGGCACTCCTGGAGCACCTGTAGTCAATGTAAGTTATCGTCATCTCTTACTCATACATATTCTTTTTTCTATATTCTTATTACTTTTTCTATTAAGCATCCATAACTAGCTTAATAATTTCTTAGGCCATATTATTTGTGCTTTACTTGCCGTATTTGTGTGTCTTTTTTTGTTCAGTTGAGTTGTTTGGTTGATCTGTAAATCAAAACTATGTACTGCGTATGGAAACGGGTTCTGATGTTATAATTTTGATAATTAGAACAGAGGGCAGAGGCAGTAATAAAAGAACGATTCATTTCATTTCAGCAACCGTCGATGTCGAAAAAGGAGATTGAGGATTTACTTAAAAGGGGGGCCTATGGGTCATTGATGGAAGAAGATGGCGATGCCAGTAGTAAATTCTGCGAGGAAGATATTGATCAAATTTTAGAACGCAGAACGCAAGTCATACAAATAGTCGGCGAGGGAAAAGGATCAACATTTTCAAAGGTGATTTCTATTTTGCAGATTATTTTCCAGGAAAGCCATTAACTGCTTTTAACTCCTTGTTTAAACAACGTTTGTTAGCAATTCAGGCCCAAGAATTTCTGCTGTTGATTAGCAATGACACTGATCTAAGAGAGCGCTACTTCTATTTAAGACAATCCTCCGCATGCCCATATTTGCCAGTTTTGTTATTTTATTGTTGCTGTTGTTGAACATCTTAATTTCGTAGACATTTTTGGCTTTTTTATCCTGCCAATGTTGTAGTTTTAGATATTCTTGTTTGAGCTCTTAAAATGTTTATCTATAGGCAAGTTTTGTGTCAAATACTGCAAAGATGGATATTGATCTCGACGATCCAGATTTCTGGACAAAATGGGCACAGAAAGCCTCAATTAATGTCGACGATTTAAATCAGGTAAGAAATATTCGATTTCAGGGCTTAATTTGGTAAGAGATATTCCAGGAAATCTCTCGCGACCTTAATGTGTTATATCGAAATATAGCACTTTTTTGTTTTTGTTTTGATTTGTTTGTTGCTGTCTCAGCTATTCTTTTCTAATAAACATAAGATATCGAGGCCATGATCGTAATTCGAAACTTTACTTCTTGTCCGAACTTGAATCCAACTTATCTTTCCAAACACAGATAACACCAGGTTTTGAATATATACTGATTTACCTTGGCTTTTTGTAGAAGTTTGCTACTACAGTGTGGTTAAATAAACTCATATTTCACACGATTTCCTGTTTCATCTTTATTACCTCACTACAATGAAATGTAGTTATCACAAAATTAGTTCAGTGTTTACTGAAGCCTCTGCTCATTGCAGAGAGACCCATTATCTTCTCTCTTACCAGAGCCAGTTTTTACATATTACTGACAAGTATAATCATAGCAAATTGTGTAAAAGACGTTGTACATCGTGTAAACATGGTAGCTACACAAACGCATTCATTTACTTGCTGTGCGCGTATCTTATCTCAAGCGTCGTGTGTGCACATCATCCACATGATCATTCACTTTCAGTGTACAAGTGTTTTATTCCGCCTTATTTCAAAATAGGAAAATCTGATAATGGACAAGCCACGTGAAAGAAAGCAAACTAGAAGGTTTGGCAATGAAGACGGAACTTTGGAATTATCGGACGCTGATTCAGAGGAAGAGGGAAAGCCTGCCCCGGATGTAGGCCGGACATCCTGGTCTCGTGCTGAGTGTTTCAGAGTAGAGAAGAATCTGCTGATTTATGGGTATGCTATTTGCCCTATCCATCTACATTTAAATTCATGGTTTCAAAATTCTTAGATAGATAGAAAGGCCCCACATAAAGAAACCCCTTCTTAAACTCTTATTTCCCAACTTGTGGATATCATCATTATGAACATTTCGGTCCCTTACTCTCTTCTGAATAGTATAAAACCATGATTTTGGCTTGTTGTTTCCATCAATGTAAGATCCAATTTTATAGAATGCCTGGTTCTAGAGCTGTAAACTTCACCAACTATTTTTGAAGCTGAAGGTTTCTTTGCAGGGGTTCCTTGAATGCCTCACTGTAGAGGATCGTTAGCTAAATCTAAATTTCCTTGCTATGGTCTTAAAGTGGGCCTATCACTTTTTGGGAGTTCGCTTTCGTAGAAAGTGAGGATGACGTTTACAAAACTTCAATATCTTTTGTCGTTTTCGAGTCATGGCCGTGTGAAGGAAATTATTGATGACCACATAGCAGGCACCTGTGTAAAGGCACAGACCATGGTATGAGTAATAATTGAACCATTCTTCAGAACCGGATTAGCTTTAAATTTGGTTTATTGGAGCCTTCTGACCATTGATGTACTATTTTAATTTCTAAATTTCCAAGCCAGTGCCAGGCTTTGGCCAAGTCCCTTATTTTTTTGGTCCGTGACTTTGAGTAGGTCCATGCTATGACGTCAGAAATTCTTCCTTCACACGGCCATAACTCAAAACAACTAACGATATTCAAGTTTTGTAAACGTCATCCTTACTTAGTATCAAGCTCTTTCCATAAATGCGAGCTCGCGTCCCAAAAAGTGATGTCTACTTTCATGCTATTTGTGGCTGAATCTCGAAAAATAGGGTTTGATCACATGCATAACCAACCTCGATTACAGCAACTTTCCCTCTTGTAAACCTACAGTATCTATTAACTGGCCCCTATCATAAGCTCCTATTCATTTTATCTAGTTTTGAATTTGTAATTTTTCTGCCTCAGGTGGGGAAGGTGGCGTGACTTTCTCTTACATGACAGTTTCAAAATCGATATCAGTGAAAGGGAGTTAGAGGCAATTGCTCGAACCATTCTAGTGTTCTGCTTACATCATTTCAAAGGTGATGAAAAGATTAAAGCATTCGTCAGCAGTACTATTACTAAATCGGTGACAAGAGCACGAATTATATCCCATGATGCAGCTAAAGATACTGTTTATGCTCCTGATTCATCCGATGATAAATCGTTAATAAAAAAACCCGTCAAGCAAGTGAAGAAGATTTCACAGCAAAGTAAACCTGTTCTTGTAGAAGCAGGACCAGACTGGAAAGTAGTTGACCCAGATACATTAATAATTGATTCAGGATATCGGAAACATTTGCAGCAACATTCAAAGAGGATATTATCACGTGTTCGTCTACTTTATTGCTTACGTCATGAACTAATTGGCAATGTGGCTGAAAAAATAATGGCTGGCACGCCTGCTTCGGATATTCATTTGCAAATACCTCATGTTGAAGGAGACATGCTGACACCCTTATGGGATGTAGATGCGGATAAATCCTTATTAATTGGTGTTTTCAAACATGGTAAGGAAGTTTATATTATTTGCATTTTTCAACTTTGCAAAGTGGCTACTCTAAATTACATTCCTTTACTCATTTAGGCGTTTTGATTTTAAATTAATGTTTTATAGTCAATATTCCAGCAAATACAATTGGAGCTCTACTTTGTATCATTTAAAGAAATCTAAGTGGTTTAAAGATTCTCATAACTTATCGGTGATTCAAGTAAAATATATATGCATATCTTAAAATCAGTATTTCTGCGAATCTTTTATTACACGAGTGTTCGAATAGAGAGCGCTTTGAAATTTCCGAAACAAAATTTACAAAACCGCAACCAACTTGCTGCTTCGATCGTTTTTTGGTGGATTTAATTCATGTTTTTTTTTGTTATAGGCTACGACAAATACGATGCCATTAGAGTTGATCCATGTTTGTGCTTTGCCGGCAAGCTTGGAAGTATTGGATCAGAAAGCGAGAAGCTGTCCACTCTTTGCTTTTCTCCTGAAAATCACGAAAGGTAATTGCTTAGCTTGGTCATCGAGTATCTTAATTAAGTGTTTCTCAATTAGCACTGACCTATATTTTCTCTGTGTTGGTTGGTTGCTTTATACTATGAAGTCTCTTTAACATTTCTTGAGGTCGATTTTACTATTCGACAAAATTCTGACATTTCTTCATATTATGTTTTGTAGATGTATGTAATTGCAGCATTTATTTGTAGGAGAGACGATGATTCTGAATCTTCTTTTGTGAAAAAGAAAAGAAAAAAAAGGCAACCCGAGGATGATGACTCTCTTTCAGATCTTGATGATTTTGATAATCTACCAAAATTTGACAAAGAAGACGATTTGGAATCATTTAGTTTTTTTGAATCGCCTGTCTCGTCAGCTTCACCTAACATGAATTCTGATGGTCAGTATATGTTGACTGTTTATTTTTTTAACTTTTAACTAGTTTTCCCTCTTTTATGGATACCCTTTGATAACCAGTCTTAAGCCATGCATGCTTGATTCCCTATTGCGCATAGCATGAGATTAGAGGCAAATATATCGTTTCTAATGAAAATAGGTTATGAATAAGTTGATGCGTTCATTTAGGGATTGTTATTTGTTCATTATGACTTACCATTGCCTTCCATTATCAGCCCCTCGTTTGCACCAGACAGATCTAAAGTGGCCTCAACCTCCTGAACTCAATACGAGACTGAGAAGGTTGGTTGCTGGATATTTGAAAGGATGCGAGAAAGAGCAACTGAAATTGGCACAGGCTGAAAAGGTCTGTACCATATGTTACAACTTACAACTGGAATTAAGATCAAATGTCTGTTTTCCTTTTTATGCTCAATGATTAATTTTTTTTGAAAATATATTCCTTGTTTGAAAAAAAGACTAATACGCTATATTTTATTACTAGGATAAGGAACGAAGAGAAAAACAAGCTCAGCAAGTGCGAGAAAAACAGCTAAAGAGAGCAGAGATTGCGTCGAGGTAATTTCCGTTTTGTTCATAGTTTAGTTTGGTTGATATGTTGCACATAATACCATCGCCTGTGTCTTAAACAATCCACCAAATCATAAATAGGTTCTATGAGGTCTTTAAATAAATCCTACAAGGTCTCTTGGTTCACAATTAGCTGTCATTCTTGTCATCATTTAACAGTTCTTAGCGAATTCAAAGTTGTTCGTATTAACTGTCTTGCAATGAATAATGACAACTTACGCAATTAATATTACTTGAAGATATATATATAATTATTGCCGCCTTTTTTTTAGATGGTCTCGCAGAGAAGTCACTGATTTCTATCGTGTTGTTACAACCTACGGTATTTTCTATGATGAGAATACAAAACAATACGATTGGTTAAAGTTTAGGTAAATACGTAGCTGAAGATAGACTGCTTGTTTCTATTATAAATGTTTCTATGTCTGTCATTATGGTTTGCACTTATAAGGGCTGGCATAAAGGAGGCCAAGGGTAGCTAATTGCGGCGTTTGTTTCATTTCATTACTGGGCTATCTTTTGGCTTTCGTTGCTCATAAACAAGTGGCAACCCTTGGATATAGCTAGCAATCAGAACAAAAACATTTTTTATTCAAAGATCTAATTTTCAATTAATTTAGGCCTAAACATCCATTGAAATCAAACAAAGATAACACACATATTAGAGGTTGATAAAATTTCATGAATATTCGTTTATAAAAGCAATGGTATTATGACAGATAACATCTAGTTTGCCTTAAAAAATACATAGCCAAGCGTATTTTGAAGAGAAGCCAATGAATGAAAATACAGGGGCCGCGGTGGTCTCAAGCAAAACCATCAGAGTGAACTACGAATCCTTACAATTTCTCAACAACCTTTCAGCTTTCCCATACTTTTCGCCACTTATTTCGTTCTCTTAAATAAAATCATGACCAATAAAATTTTATCTTTGCAAGTTCTGAACGGAAAATCCCTCTGCAAATGTTGAACGTATGGACTCCCAGAGCAGGGACAGCCAATACTAAATCTATAATGTAGGTCAAGCTTGCACGCATTTCTGTACTCTCTACCAAGGGTAGTTGCTTAAAAGTCATTCAATCAAAATTACCCTGGGAACGAGATTGCTACAATATGCTGGATAATCATGTAGAATCGGTTGCATAGCATTACACAGCGACGGGCATCTTAAGTTTCTTTATAATTAGGAAATTGGCGAAACTGGAAAAGAAGGATGACGAAAGAATAACAGCTTACTTCGAGGAATTCAGTGCCATGTGTCGCCGCGTCTGCGGTAAATCAACGCCTGAAGATTTAGAAACAAAGAAAGGTAAATAGCGAAACCCATGGCTTTTGTCATTTATAACTGATCAAATTATTTATTGTAAATATTGTTGAAATTGGGTTAAAAATACTGTATCATTGATTTCAAGTGATAGCCTAAGGATTTATTGATTTCTTTAATGCATTGTCCATTTTTTTTTGCAATCATTAGATAAAGATCAGCAGCATTTATATTGTGACAGAAAATTCATGGACTTAGAAAAATAGGCTCTAGAATATACAGAAGTCTAGTTTAGAAATAGCTTAATGTCCGCTTAATTTGACCCCTGGCCTCATATTCATTATGAAAGATCTAGATTATTTCATTGCTGACTGGTTACGCTAAGGACAGCCTGTCCTCTATTGTGTTTAAGGTTTTTTGTTAACAACAATACCCATACATCCAGGACACTGATACATTGAATCTCTTTAACTCAAATTCCCACGAAACGTACTGTTTTGTTGGTTGAATATGCAGATTTTACACTGACAGTAGTAAACAGGCTGCCTTTGCCTTAATAGTGATACTGTTTACAGAAAAGGGGATCTTTGCAGGCTTGAAGAAGCTCCTCGTCCGCCCTTGATTCGTCCATAATTTATCAAGATGACTTCAGGAAGGTGTTCTAGTCATTCTACAGTTTTCATATTGGCACTGACTGTGTGGATAATTGAATTTTTGTAGGTGAGAATCTAGAGCCCATATCAGATGAGAGAGCCAATCGAGTGCTTCATCGTGTTCATCTTCTGCAAACAATTAGAAACAAGGTGACTTGCGAGCAACGATTTATTCATAATATATTGACATTGCCAGCCTTTCTTAAAAATCCGCAGTTATAAAATGAACACAAAGATTTGTTTCCTGAAGCACACTCATATACCATATTTGTAAGCGCATGATCTATATTTACATCAAGGTACTGCCGCACGAGAATCTAGATGAGCGACTGTCTTTGTGCGAGTCCCCTTCTGACTTCCCATTTTGGTGGAAACCAGGTGTATACGATAAAGAGCTCCTTGCAGGCGTTGGAAGGTATGTTATCAGTTTAGCCATTATTTAATTTCATTATTATTTCCCTTGCAAGGCAATTTCTTCCTCGACATCCCAAGTTGTTTATCAATTCTGTTCCTCTGTTAATAATTGATTCTCTGCAATTTAGAAAGTCGGAATTTGCCACCACCAAATAAATATATTACGGACGTGTATTTTCCAACTGGTTTTACAGGCAATCGAACACACCGCAACACACCTCAGAACATAGCTACAGAAAAGATGTTATAAGAATTTACATTAACAATTTTTACTCTACCTTACGGCTAGCCTGAATGAAAGTGTGGCTTTTTATAAGTCGCAAACTTTGAAGAAATTGAGTTTGGGGGATTGCTCTCCTCCACATCGTATTAGTTAATTATTAGTTCATCTTATTTATTCGGCTTCTAAAACTTGGTTTTTGATTTGTTTTTTGATCTGCTGTTTTGTTTTATCCTCAGACATGGAGTGGGAAGAACAGATTTCCATCTGTTTACAGATGAAAGTCTCAAATTCAAGGAGATTCTGGACGGTCTGGCAAATGAGTTGAAAATAAAAAAAGCAGAAGAAAAGGCGAAAGAGGGTAAAAATCTTTTTCATTGCATCTCACCAACCAATTACAGACAGAAGTAGAAAATAGCATCGTACTCTTACTTCATTATGGCATTTCTGTGTGTTTGCTTATGCAAAGATTTCGAATGAAATTAATCGTTAAATGCTCACGTACCCTTGCGTGTTGCTGACTTATTTAATTGTTCATAGGCACGCAGGAATCAACTACTGGTTCACAAATGAGTTCAATACAGTCTCTAAACAGTACTGCGGCAGATAGTCAAACTACTAGTTTTGCAGACACACCATCTTCTGGTATTCATGCAGACAGACAACCAGTTGCAACCAAAAGTGATAAAAAGCATCCCAATTCTGATGTACATGAAGACTTTCCCAGTTCAGTCTCTAAAGAAGCTGCAGAAATTCTTTCTTCGTGGCCAAAGGTTTGTGCTCGAGATTTTTTGTATTGAAATTGAAGTACCTTGACATCTTTTATGTTGTTGTTGTAACTTTCTTATTGAAGTATTTTTTTTATAATTTTTGTATTTTCAATTTACCTTTTAAGTAGCTTATTTTGATTTCGTTAATTTTCTCTTTCAAGGATAAAGCCATTCTTAGCCGACTAGAGAAAATATGTCAATGCGTATTGAACAATGCTTGGCCTAGAAACAACAGAGTAGAGGCTAATATTGGCCGAGGGCACGGTGCCAGCATTGCTAGCCAACCTCTTGGACTACCGGGTAGTCTTGATCGATCTGAACTTATGCGACAGCCTGCTGTTAGCTTAGGAGGCCAAGAGGGTCCCAGAGGAGAAAGAGCGGAAGGGCTATTGAGTGCTGATAAGAACTTCAAAGTTACAAGCGTAAGTTTTAATATCAAATCAAGTTATATCAGAATAGCTTTAAAAGCTACACTATGACCACGTCTTTTTGTTCCAGTTCCGTAAAGTAGGTGTGCAGCAACC
>JAACYV020166666.1:5597-16699 GCA_009936425.2 Chrysaora fuscescens | reverse complement strand
GTCGTCTCAATCAACATTTTGCTTCTGCAAGGCCTGGAGCATACCCTTTAAACACCGTGTTTAAAATATGTTTGCACACTTCTGCTTTTCATTTCTGAGACCTTGGACCTTGAATGTATTAGCCCATTTTCATTCATTTCAATTTTTTATAATTAAGAACAAACTCAAGGAAGTTTATTAATTTTTGATATACCCCAATTTTAAACTGTAATTAATTTGGGACCCTAATCTCATTTCCAATGTTTCAAATGTCACATTTTTATTAAAACCTTCATCGTGTGTCTTCTTTATCTTTGATCAACCCAGATTTTTTATATATATGTTCTTCTATGCTATTTAGCTTGATGGCTTGAAAATAACTGTAAAGAAGAAAAGAAGGCGAAGAACTAAAGAGCAGATGGGTATATTTATATTTTTAATTTCTTTTTCTATCCTAGTTACTATCAATATTCTTCGCAATTTCATGATAAAGTCTTTTTTCATTTTTGGGAATTTAACCAACAATTCTTACTAAAATAACTAGATAACTTATACAATTCAAAATGCTTACTCACTTGTTCATTGCCATCGATAAAACTCTTGAAAGCAGAACGAAGAAGCAGGGATCGTATTTTAGGTATGTTATGGTCTTCTTTTCTTCCACAGCTGCCGCTCAACTTGCACATGTCCCTCCCCCGGAACACCTCGGATTCCCCATGAATCACGTGCAACCTCTGCAAGGAATGCCATTTGCTGGATTGGAGAAAATAAAAAAAGGAAGACGAAAGCGCAAGGGCGAAATGATAGAGCCGGGTCTTTTAACCAGTAACACTCCGCCGTCTACTGGTGAACCTCCATTAAAAATTGTTCCCCACCCTGTCAAACTAGCATCATCAACGGAGGCATATAGTACAGATTTGAAGGTAATTTTTGCTTTTGTTTTTGCGCCAACACGGACAAATACCTAAATATGTGTCTAGGCAATTTAGTTGACTTGACAAATGCGTACGGGTTCGTGAACAGACAAGTCTTGGTTTCCAGTTTTTACTAACGCAATGACCAATGGCTGAAAGATCTCGTGTTTTTCTGTAAGCTGAGATGCTCAATGTGAAACTCATTTGCAGCCTTGAAAACAATGAATATGAAACTCGTAGCATGCCTTTTCAACTTTCTCATACACTTTTCACAAATATTTGACCTTTTCATGCAGTTTCGACAGAGCATAGTTGTAGCACTTTGTTCATGTTTTTTGACTTTTTAAAATTTTACAGTTACGTTATAATCTTTTCAGATGAACCCATCGATAATCCTGCATGTTCCTGCTAATATGGATCACAGAACAAATCGAGTTTCAAGTTCGCTGACAGACTCAACAGATTCACCTCTCCATCCAACTGGGACGTCATGCCACCACATCAAGGTTACTGCAAGCTCCGTTTCTTCTAGCGTTTCTCAAATTGCTTTGCAAGGAAAACCCTTGGCCCACAGCATTCACAACATTACTTGCACATCAGATTCAGTATCTAGAACATGTCTGTCTCCTGTGCATCTACCATATACTGGCTCATCACATCTGAAATACAATGACCAATCAAAAGGTGATGCGTATCAAAAACTTAATTCCAGCCAAACACGAAGTCCAAATACTGACACTTCTGTGAGTAAAAGGCTCATTTCAAGCCCTGTAAGTAACTCCTCGTCTTTATCAACTCCAGTGTCATCTGAAGTTGTAATATCATCTCAGGCTGGTAGAGGAACTGTTGGAGCTCTTCATAGCTCTACATACAAAAGTCATTTTGTTGAAGAGCACTCAAAGGTTTGTCCTAATGCGAATCCATTTGAACACAATTCTTTATCAAAAAAACCTGTTTTGGAAAGTGAACCGAATATCTTTGACGTGCTACCCAAGCAGATATATAACTGTCCTAAGACAGATTTCAAGTCATCTGACCCAGTTACCACGCATTCCGTCCAGCCTAAAATGAATTCAATTCACCATGTGAAATCGTCAAAGCCCAAACTGAGACAGATCCCTGCTAGTGAGCAAGATAAAGCTGCAGCGTTCCCTTTAACTGGGAGATATTTTGAAGGACACAAGGCCTCAGCAGCCATCGCCGCGTTGGCGGCCAAGCTGCATTCTCAGGCTGCCTCCAAGGTATCTTGCAGCATCCCAGATACCTCAGTGCAAACAGACAAAAATGTGTTTAACAAGGACCATAAGATGCCAAGTACAAGCTATAACTTAAGTAAGAAGAGCATTACCACACATTCTCCAGAAATACCATACAGCAAGAGTGTGAGTACGGGAAGTCCTATGATAAGGGATGCGACTGCAATCAAACCTGACGAAAAGAATGATCGCAAAGAAAGCATATTACATAGTCAGATAAGTAGCTTGAATAACGTTAGCCAAATGTCATATGTTGGTAGCCAAACGAGCGTCATTGTTGGCAAAGATTTAAAAACGCAAGCTACTGGTGATTTTTCACACAAAAAGGCTCTTGTTGGCACGCATAGCTCCTTACACAGTCTATCAGCCCTTGTAAGTTCTCAGGTACCATCTTTATCCAGTGCGAAGCCAAAAGTTGTCCAGTCAACTCCTACTCTAGTATCGTCGAAAGTTAATGAGGATTTTACTGGTGTGAAAAGACAAATTAATCATATTGTGGCTTCTTCTTTCACAACAGTAACTTCAGTCTCAACTCTGTCGTCATTATCCCAACTCTCAACCTCTTGTGACGTTGTCGACAAGAATTCTAGTAATATCCCTTTGATGCATACTAAGGTATCAAAGATGCTTCCAGCATCTCAGACTTCGAGCATAAAGAACCAGCTTCCTCGAAATAAAGTTACTAAAAGTGTCAAGACAAATGCAACCAAATCTGTCATTAAAAGATCAAGTCCTCTGTTGGTATCCGCTTCTGTTACAGCTTCAAATACTTCAGCTTCATCTTCATTGAAAGGTAATGTCACGATTGCCGCCGGTAATCATCAGTTTTTGGTCAAATTAGCTGCACCAATCTCAACCTCTGTTTCAAAACAATTTCCTACAGCTACGATTGTCGCATCGACTTCTACGCTATCGAAAACAATATCAAGAAAACCAACTTCGGATTTGAATTCTCAGATGATTGCAGGTACATCAGTTTCTGTACCAAGATCAATAAAACTTTATCAAACGCAAGCAAATGTTGTTAAATCAGACTCTGGTTCAATGGCATCATTTCCGTTAGCAGTAGCCAACACACCAGTCACCAGCACACCAGCCACTACTAGAATTTTATCAACTTCTGCTCCTACCTTGGTCTCGAATTCGTTGCTTTCAAGCAGGAAATCGTGTGCTAATGTCCCTCCTTGCGTTTCAGTTATTACTCCTCTCTCTGGATTGATAAGAGTGGTTGATGCTGCAAAGCAGAAAAGTTTTATTTCCTTATCATCAAAGCCAAAAATACGAGAGGTAACTGCATCACATAATGTGACAACAACTACTTATTTAAAAGCTGTTTCATCACCTCGAGTGAAAGGCGGCTCAGGTGCTGTAAATCCCCGTGCAGCGATTACTACGGCTAAAACATTTCACAAAGTTTCATGCCTTGGCACAAGTAATGCCACTGGAATACCAAAGACTACTTTAAAGACTACTTTAACTACCGAAAAAAACCTTCATCAAGCTTTAGCTGAAGAAAAAGGCTCTTGTAGTACGCCCTTAATGGTGTGCACATCTTCAAACCAAATAGGCTCCAGTGAATCAAAATCAGCCTCAAATAGTTTATCCGAACAATTAATCTCTAGCACAGCCTGTAATTCAGTTCATCCTGCTCCTTCAAGTGTATCAGTGCAAACAGTTCGCTCGAAACGGGAACAGAATAGCCAACCTGTACCAACTAAGCAAAGTAAGTCGCAACAAACAAGAGAAAAGAGTTTAACCACTTCTTCTAGCAGCTCACCTTCTTTACAGCCAAAGCAAACCGCAAGCAAGTCTTCAGCAAAGTTCTCACCAGTGAATCGTCATTCACCCAGAATTGCCCCTTCTATTGCTGTCACGACCAGTGTCGCCGGTAATGAAGGAAAATCTTCAAATAACGCTCCAGTTGCATCACGGACACGACCATCAACTCGGAGAAATACATCTCTGGCAGGGCTAAGTCCCGGTCCTTTAAAAAAAGTTCCAAGCAAAAACGTTGCAAGTACATGCTCAAAAAATGCAAGTAGCTCGACAACTGTTTCTTCTAGTAGAACTCAACTGACAACATTGGTGTCTGAAGTTGAGCTAACGGCACCTTGTATATCAGTTGATTCCCTTGTTCCTGTGAATGCATCTGCAAGTGATCAAGGAAGTATACAATCAAATACTGTAACATCTCAAACTAAACGTAGCGTAATGAGTGCGGCTAGTTCAAACGTTATTCAAAAGAAAATTACTGCAGAAAAGGACAATACAGCTACTGTGGAGACTGCAAAAGGTACTTGGGACAGCAGTTTAAAAAATGAAAACCCGTTAGAAGAGAATATGGCAGCAAATCATCCACCCTCTTCAAGCAGCTGTAGTGTAAACGCAGAGCCAGGTAGCTATGCCACTGCCATCCCTCAACTTAGTGAAAGCATAGTAATTCAAACAACTAGATCTGTAACGAACGCTGTTGATCGACCAAAGGTGCAGAAAAGGAGTTTGGCCAGCATTGTCAAAGATCTAGCATCAAAATCAACTGCACAACAAAGTCTGATGCAGACCTGTGAAAAGGCTGGTGCACAAACCGACAATGAACAAGCGAAAATTACAAATTGCACTGTAGCGGACCACGCTGTCGCTACTGAAAAAGATTTTACGTGATTCTTACCAAATGTATATGATTTTCAATGATTTTACCTTAATATCTCTATATGATGAATTTTAACTTTTCCTATGGCATCGTTGTAGCTTTCCTTTATTTTTCAGGAGGGAAGATAGCTTCCTGTTAAGCAGATTATGTGGATTTTTGATTAAATTTAAAAACATGTCAAGGGAGGGGAAAGTCGAGGAAAGTTGGGAATATGTCACTTAGACAATATTTTGAGAATATTTGTATACATGCCATACAATCTTTCTGTACCTGAACCACTGAATCTTTCGCTTCCTTCGACCTCTCTTTGCCATTGATTCTAACAGTAAAGGATTCTAGTCGAATCACCCGTTAGTAAATATTTGCCCAGTCCTTTGTGCAAGTTTTTGCACAAATTTCTAATTTCGATTCCTCGAAAGAGCGATGTGGATTCAAACTCATTGCATAGAGAGAAAAACGCGATACATCCCAGTTGAGTGATTGAAAGTGAAATTTTGTTTTATTTTGAGTATAAAAGACATTAAGATTTATATGAATTTTGAGTGCTATGTTCTTGTCGTATTTGATAATTTAGAATGTCTGTAGACTTAAAATATATATTGTGTTTTTATTAACCTTTTTGTAGTTGTGTGGATATTGAAGAAGTATTCAACACTTTTCTGTATTAATAAGTGACGGCTGCGAGCTGGTGAAGTTAAGGCTGAGATAAATGTTTGTTTGTCATGGAAATGTCATGCTATTTATGTTTTTGGCAGATATTTATTCACGCTTCTAGCCTATGTTAACATTTCTTGATGGTGTCTCTCAAGACATGCTTGAGAATCTTGTCTCGTAATCTATTGAATATTAGATGAGAGCGGCACTGCATAACAAATCACCTTTATAAGTATTTATTTCTTAACTAGATAACTTTATATCACATTGCTGTCTTTCTAGCTTATATTTGAGACTAAGCTGACCTAGAATTCGAGTTATGTCTTTCCATGAACATTGTGTACTCTATTCTGCATGATGAAAAAAACAACTGCCATTTCTTTAACTGCTTCCTGTATAAGAAAAATAACCCATCTGAAAAATTGTGGGCTTTAAAATTGTAGGCTCTGAAGTTGTGGTAAAATTCCGTCAGTCTGTTTGCTCGATGTGATTTATGTGACAACGTACTGGCACAACTAGAACTAAACCAGAGATCGAAGGAACATATTTCTTCCCTGGACAATGAGGCATTTTAGAGTAGGCCTGTCACTTTTTGGTAGAAAGTAGCACCTTTGATAGAAAGTAAGGATGACCATTACAAAACTTCAATATCTTTGTTCATTCACTATCAATAAAAAAAACACGGTTGTAAGTAGCTCAAAAAGGGATTACGCAATATGAAATATGGCGGCTGGCTTTTCTGGGCTATGGTCCGTAGTCCTTGCTCGGTGTCTTTAGGCAAAGTCATTTTTTGGCACTGTATTATGATAATGCATTTTGAAATAAAGATCAGTCATGAAATATTTCATAAGCAAGAGTCGAGAATTGTCAATTTTGACAAGCCTTTTGTCTAATCATAATCAATGATCTAATCAAGAGAGTAGAAGTCCTGAGTACAAGCCTTTTTTGTCAAATAAAAGAGGAATAATCTAAGTAGGAAAAGGGAGCTCTCCCAAGGGAATTACAACAATTTTACAAGAGGTTCACAATTACAGCACTCCGAAGATAACTTATTACATATATCTTACGATTTGGAAAGACCTGTCCATATCAAAAGACATGACACAAGCAAGCATACTTGTTTGGTAATGCAGGTTCGGTTCGGTGTACATACAACATTATTGCTAATATGGGCCCCAGCCTCTGCCCGACAAATACCCCTGGGTACTTGGTTTACTGACCCTTGATGGGTGGACTGTGCTCAATCCTTTTCAAATCGAATCATCAACACTTGTTTTAATCCTCCTTATGATCGATGTTTGGAAGTATTCTCTCAACAAGCAAATAACTAGCAAGTCCCTTAGTTATCAAATTTTATTGAAACCAATTGCCTATTTTGTTTGTTTGTGGTTTTATCTTATTTTGTGGTATTTTCGCTAGCGAAAAAAGTTTCCTAATGTCACAATGGACATGACTTCTTCTGTATGGCAATGTCGCAATACCGTAGAAGACAAAGTGGCCGATGTTTAGTCGTCACCAGACCTTTTATGTGACAACGCGATGCTGTTGTTTTCAACTCGATGGTTAGATTCTGAGAAGCTTGGAAATATGAGGTGATGCAAGAAGATTTGAAGACGTTCAAGTATCGAAAATTATCTTCTTCATCGCTTCAGCAATCTAATCAACAATCTGAAAATGAGTAGCTGTGGCACTCCTTACATCGGTAGCAAGATAAGCTTGGTATCAAAGGCGAAAATAAGATATGAAGGCTTTCTTTACACCATCGACACAGAGGAATCAACTGTAACTTTGGCTAAAGGTAATTTGTTTGCCCTAGTAATGAATTTTCCGCAATGAATTATTCTTCAACACAAATTTTGAATTGTTGTCGTCTAATTTTATCTTTGGGTCGCTTCTAAATTTTAACCAACCTTCTAAGTTTTGAATTTTATATTGCTAGGCCTACCCATAATCTTTCAAGGCAAGACCTTTAGGCGTACCTAGAACGAACTAAATGGTATCATAGAAAAGTCCATATTTTTAAATTATATAGACAACCTTATTAGAAATGTGAGAGTTAGATTATTAATCGATGTGTAGGATATATTTAGGTTTTTATTACCATCAAATCATGCAAAATTAAGCTTGATGGTGAATTTGCTAGCCAATTTTAGCAAGATGTTTGTGCAGAAAGGCAACTGAGAATCTTTTGGCACGCATTTTCACTGCAGAAGAGTACCTATCTATATTAAAATGTGTATATATCGTCATTTATTTATTCTTATTCGTTTGACTTTTATTTGTTTATATATAAACACAAATGCATATTCTCTATAGTCAAGTCATTTGGCACAGAAGACAGATTTGTTGAAAACAGAGTACCAGAAAGAAATGAGATTTATGAGTATATTGTGTTTAGAGGAAGTGACATAGATGATCTTCATGTATCAGAGGGACCAAAAAGCAGAGGAGGGCAAGTTGCACAAGATCCAGCTATTGTTCAGGTGATCCTGCTACATGTTAAGTTCCTATCAGGAACTTGTTCATTCAGTTTCTCTGCAAATTTTTCTTGGCTTCTTCATCTTGTGTTTGTAAACTTGGTCTCACTAAAGGGTCTGGCTGAACAATCAAACAAACAACTGCATTTTATGATCATTTGAGCCTAATCCATACTTAAGATACCATAGCCCTTTATTCACAATGAAGAAATATTATCAGTCACCATCATGAAAAAATTACCATGTGTGTAGTTTATATCACACATTATTAAATTATGATCCAGCTAAAAATGTTGTTGTGTATGCTGTACTGTCTGATAACGATAGAATAATTGAGTTCATGCTCAAAAGTTTGAATTTCATGACTCCTTATATTTTTAGGTACATAGTTTTTTCAAAAATGATTTTATCATTATTATATCATGTGTGCGACTCACACTTGTACTGTAAATGACATTCATTGATAGCTTTTGAGTTGCAAAATTAGTCTAAACAGCAAAATTTAAAAGCAAAACTATCTCAACCTCAGTACCACCATCTTAGTCTTCAACCTTCCAGTCATTATCTGGCCTTTTTCTTTTCTGATGGCTCTTTTATATCAGCAATGTTGATTTATCAACTTTCTGCCTCATACACTATATGAATATAATCTGTTCCTCCCCACAATAAAACAGTTCATATTATTAGTAAATTCTGTTCAAGCATTTCCAATTTTTGATTGGTAGTGTGAGTTTGTCTGATAGCATCATGTATGGTACAATAAATGCTCTCTTTTTATCACTAACCACTCTTGGTAAGATTTATGGGTGCTAAATTCCTTCATTTCTTTTGGTAAACTTGGAGAACTTTGGTATCCTATTACATCAAAAAAATGATTGTCCAGCTAAATTTATTACAACAACATCTAAATCTCAGCTTCTTGGAAACATGGTGAGCAGAGTGTCATAAATAGACTTCCAGGGCCATTGGGTGATTTAAATAGCATAAATCCCTTAATTAAGTTACAATTTCTAAATACAACTTCACTGATAAATCCAATTAAGCTATGACAATGAACCTTGATATAATTTATGCCACCAGTGTTTAATCAGTCCAAAAAATCATAGGAGAAAACTAATGTCTATAGTCTTGATCACTTAGTGGAGATGGCAATATACAAAGTAGCCTATGTCTATGTGTATGCTCATGCATGTTCACTAAAGCCATTGTAAATCTTCTTTTTAATAATTTGTGGATTGTCAGCTGCCAAATTCTGTGTTGGCATGCACTTGGTTAGGAAAAATATGCACCCATGATGTTTTTATGCTTGCTTTGAAGTAGCCATTATATATTAGTTTACATACCTGTGCAATGATTTATAGAAATAAGAAAATTGAAATGCGATTTCAGATGTCTTGGTTACTGTCTTTGTAATCATTAAAATTTAATTGCAGAATTTCTTTTCCAGACTGGAAATGCACAGCCCAACATGTATCAGCCACAGTTACCTATGCAAATGGGTGGTCATTTTCCTCATCAAAGCTATGGACCATTTGGAGGAATTCCTACTTTTGGATATCCTATTGGATTTCGACCTCCCACAAGCATGCCTTTATCCTCTGTAATTGGACAGGGCAGCGTTAATGAAAGAAATCACAGGTCATCTCCATTTGAACAAAACTATCGTCAGAGTCCATCCCCACCAAGCAACAGTACCTCTGGGTTAAGGAATTCTCACAAGGATCACCAGGAAAATAGGAATGTGTCACCTGAGGTTACTCATACTTCAAGAGAACGATACAGTAATGAGAAGATTTCAAATACCCAGGCTGAGGCACCAAAACCACAAAGAGAACAGAAACGTAGTTGGCGTCACAAAGAAGCTGAACAGCCAAGTGAGCGAAATGTACAAAAGGATGCTGACCAAACATCAGTCAGACGACAACAAAATAGAGATAGAGACAGAGACATGGAGCCACAGAAAAGCCAGCAACCACAAAGACAGCAGAGGGAGCATGAAGAAAAAGGTATAGGGAGAACTAGAGCTGCTGTTAGGGAGCCGTTTTTAAGAGAAAAACAAAAAGAACAGGGGTATGCTAGGAATTTCAAGAAAAACCAGGAAACCAGAGAAGTAGAACCCTCAAGCTATGGTAGAAGCAATGACACTTCTAAAACAAGAAATAATTTGAAAGAAAAAGATTTACCTAGGGCATCAACTGCTACGCCCAAAAAGGATTCATTAGAAAAGGAAGGTACACCCTGTTAAATTTAAAATCTAATAACTTGCATATCACTTTGATAAAGTGGAGGTAAAATGTAATGTTGACAGCAGATCAGCTCCTACTCTTTTCTTAACAAAAATTATTCTGTGATCTATGAGTTCAACCGGAATGGCTATCATATTTGTAGAGCTAAAGTTAGATCTTGCATTGATCATTTCTTTTATCAGAATAATAAGAATCAGGTTCAAATAATTAGGACAAGAAATAGTACTAATCCTCCCAGGAATGTTTGGATTGAAAGGTTCATTTTATATAATTTTGCAAAGCTGTTGGGTAGGTTAGATATGATTTTGCAGTTAATTAAGGTCCTGCTGCTGAGATTTCTACTTGTACTCAAACCTGGTTCATTGTTAATCACTAACATATACACACTTGTTTAATGGTGATATCTAGTAATGCCAATGTCATTTGGAACGATTCTGACTCTTTTTAAAAACACAGTATTCATATGCATATCAACCACACTGTTTGCTCTGTACATGATACAGCATCCTGTTTTAGACTTAGTATTTGACTGCTAGCAGCTACTGTAGGCAGCTAACCTGTTGCTTCTTATTGATCTACTGTATGTCTTTAATAAATCTGTTTTCTTCAATTAATGACAGTGGCTGAACAGAATTATTCACAATCTTCTGGTGGCATTGAGAGAGGAAGGGGACGTGGCAGAGGGACCAGAAGAGGTCGTGGCAGGGGTTCTTTTAGCAGAACAAGATTTGATCAGGATTTTGACTTTGAAAGTGCTAATGCCAAGTTTAACAAAGAAGAAGTTGAAAAGGAATTGTTGACTTCAATGAAGAAAAACTTATCAATCAAGGAGGAAGATGATGTATGTTGTTATGTTTAGTTAATAAAATAATCCTTCATTTTTATAACATATCTGTGGGCAATGCAAAAAGAGAATCTTTCGTCAC
>JAACYV020165555.1:10646-24694 GCA_009936425.2 Chrysaora fuscescens | reverse complement strand
TTTCTTCAAAAATGTTGGCAGAATGAAAAAAAAAACTTTGTACAGTTCTTTTTTCTTACAAACGAGGATAATGAGGCAAAAAAAAATTTTTCACTTCACCTGCCCCTTAACATACCTACTGCACAGGCCTTGCCCACATTTACATGGCAAAAATTTCTAGGAATTCTGCATATTCCAATAAGATCTTTGAGAGGTATGGAAGACATAAAAAAATGTGTTGCTAAAAATAAATCATTCTAAATTTTTTTTAAAATCCGCAAGTGGGACACACTAAACTTTTAAAAATCCACAACACTGGTTGACATCTCGCAAGCAAGATAACAGTTCAATCTCTGTTAACATGTTTAAGGTGTGTATAGTAGATATTTTGTGTAAATAATAACATTGGTTGAAACTTCAATCTGAATCATCTGAGACATATCTTTCACATTCATGAATACTATGTTATGTGCATGTATTATCCTCCACACATCAACTTTTGACATCTGTAATAATGTCTGGTGGTAATTTCTTAAAACCTGACTGAGTTGAAATACTGCAACATCAGGATTATATATTGGATTAGCTTCGCTGTTGCTTAATTCAGAAGATGCATGCAATCCATTCATATTTGCTTTTGGTACTTTCCTCTTTCTACACTTTAAATTTGCATCAATATTCAGGGTAAATTATAAAAGATCCTCGACAACTGCAATTAACATCACACTCGAATTGCACATCACAAGAACTTTGCTCACTTTGCAAAAGCAAATCTAAGGCAAATCTAAAACTATTATCGAAATCGATCGAAAAACTAATGATTTCCCATATCCAGTAGAGGAACTAAAGTAAAGATGGTTGCGAATTGTGTTACGAGGGGCTGTGGAGCACGCAAGAATTGGTCGGTTTTTGATTGGGTTCTTACTACCTCAAACCAGATAGTGATTGGCTAAGAAACAATGGCTTTAGCAAACGTTTTTCACACACTTTTTGTATTTAGCGATCCTAGGCTTATTCTCACTCACCTCGAATCCATCAAATTTGAATACATCGTCAATTTTCTTCATTGTAAGAACTATGTCATTGAAAATCAATTGCAGTCTTGTTTGAACTATATCTCTATGCTTTTTCTATACATATAAAGTGTATAAAGTTGATTACGAGAAACGATACAATAAAAAGGTTAATTACTTGGTTATCCTAAGCATAATGCCTTGGAAATTTAGCATGCATTTTTATTTGTATTTGGGTTGCTTTCAAGCATATTTTTATATATAAATTTATACCATGCCTAGTTGCGGTGCAGTAATTCTGGGCTAAAGCGCAGGCAAAACATTTTACACAAAGACCTTTTGATTCAGTTGAACTAATGAAACACTGGCTCCGCATTCCGTGAACAGGCTCGCTTGGACTTGTCTCATGTGGCTTATGCGATGAGTGTCGGGGGGGGGGGGACCTCGTACTTCAAGGTGACGTACCCGTTGCAAAATGTTGCAAAATCCTCAACTCATAGCGGTAGTAGCTTTTAGCCTAAGCGGTAGTAACAGTAACGTTTTCAGTAAGCAGAATAACAATACGTCGATTGTTCCAAAAACAATAGTGCTAGCATATATGAGCAATTGTTTGCGTCGATAATTGCTCTTACGGGCCATCAACATCGACTTTGATAAAGTCTTCCGATCTCTTAAGCATAATAGAGCTTCGCAATAGCAACACAAACCTATTGCAGCCTAAAAACTTCTATTGAAAGACAGTGTATTTCTTTTAGCAGAGCATAAATATGGAATCTTAAAAAAAAAATTAGGAAAATCTTGCCTGATCATCTTCAAACTCCAGATTATCGTACACTCGTTTGCCATCGATTTTTGTAAGAAGCATCTCACTTATTACCTTACAATTCGATGCTATCTTCAAATTAGCATTTTTGTAGCCATCTACAATGTTTTGTACCTTGTATTGGCAAAAAATAAAGGCTTGAAATTTTGGATAAAAATAAAAAAAGAAGGTTTTATTACTACACTATTCATTCTTGATTCAGTCTGACAAAATTACCAATTTCGGCTAAGAGCACGCTGAATATATAATTTTCGTGATTCAATATAACGAAACGTATTAAGTTCTGGGAGAAAAAAAAGAATTACCTTACTGCAGTTGATACGGCAATCGTTAATGAAGTATTCAGATGCACCTTTTGATGCCCATGTTAATTTTGTCAAGCCAGGGTGTGCTTTCTTATCAAGAAACCTGATACGTTCTCTGAAAAGTCCACGTTCTTCCGCAGACAAAGCAGCAATAATTCTACAAGAAGAACGAGAAAATCAGCTTTCAATTCTCGCCAATACTTCTTGAGATAAGCATAAAAAAAGGCTGAGTATGCATCGCTATTTATCTAAATGCCTAAAATTGTTTCTCTGCTCAAGGTTAGGCTAGTTTTTGGCAGAACAATGGAGAATAAAAAAAACTGAAACAGTTTCCAATATTGATATGAGCGTTAGAGCATAAAGGAATAACTCGTGAACCAGATTTGTATCAACAGATTTTGCGAAGATTGCAGTTAAGTGAAATTCAAAGGGCAAGCAATTATCACTATTTTCAAGTTTAAGTTTAATTTGTTCGATTCTTACTAAAAAATGTTCGTTGTTTCCAGAAAAATCATTCATTTCATCGAGAAAAACCCCATGAAAATTGTTTTCACCCCAAACTTAACATTTGAAAACTTCTCTACCCAGGTCTTGATCAAAGTATTCCCACATGACAAAATGGCAGCTAACATACAACAAATAAAGAAATCAAATTAGCGATAACGACAGCGGCTTGTGATAGTGGCAGTGATACTTCTGAAATTTAAGGAGAAAGGAAAAGAATCTCAGATTAAGAAACTGCAAATAAACATATTTCATCGACTTAACAAGTAACTTCTGGTGTACTGAACGAATCTTGTCCAAGCGCTTGGCATCATTCCACCGCAAATTTGTGGATTGATACAATGTTTTGTTATTAAACACTTTTGTATGCAACGCCTGTAAGATTATTCTAACAGTTCAAACGAAACGCTTGAGGAAAAAACAACGACCAGTGCTTAACGCATTTGACAATTAAAAACCCACCTATATCAGTTTGTGACCACGTTAAATGGCTACGTCTACATCATAGTATAATGGAAGTTGCGAAACATGTGACTAGCTTAAGCCCGATCATAGCAAGAAATTTACCTAGATTTTTACAAGAAAGTAAAATTGCTTCATCTAACAGGCATTATAAATGCAAAAGAAGATCTTGCAGGAACAGAATCCATTGGAACAAATATGCAACGGCAAACATTCGAACTCGTTATTGTAAGTCAATTTGAAAAATTCACTACCGCAACCTTCATCCTTATTTTGGGAGATAGATATAACTTACGAAAAAAGGAAGCACTGGACAGACACTCAATGCTTTCATAAATATAGCTATTTCAAGTACCTGTTGTAGTCCCGAACAACGAGCAGCACATTTTCTTTTAACACTCGCAAGTCTTCTTTTTTAGCGTGAACCTCAGATGCAAAATGAGGTATTTCAAACATCAGTCTTTCCCAGTAGTGGATTTCTTGGAATAGTTTTCTTAGCTTTCTAAAAAAGAAATTAGTCACATAAATGAGCCTGCAAAAACAATATACCAATTTTCAGTTATTCATCTATAGTGTATGTATGTTATCCAAAGTAGCTCTATTGAGAGGAAAAATTATATTTTTATTGTCAATATGGTGCTATTTTCTTGTTAGACACAATTCCATGTTCCCAAAAGATAATTATAACTAATATGAAATAACCGTTACAGGGAATAGGACACGAACATTTTTATTGGCTAGTTTTGTCAAACAAATATCACTGATCATGATGGCTAACTTCAATGTTACAAGTGAGGCCTCATTTCTTCTCAGTATTCGAAACTCAGGGTTAGATGGATCAAAATTCATCGTAAAGATTCAAAACAGCAGCAGTAAGCAGGCAGGCGTGAAAAACTGATGGTGAGTAAGCGGTATTGATTAGGCTAATTTTTTGTCAAATTTCCATTGAAAAGCATTGTAATATCTGATTAGATGTCAATAGGATATGACCTCTTTGGTGCACGTCGGTTGTCCGTTCAATGTCAATAACCAAATGCAAAACCCTGACATTTTTAGGACAGGGCTACGGTCGGTATCAAAATCCGAAAATTTGATTAATTGGCTGCAAAACCAGGGAAATTTGCATAACAGTATTTGCAATTCATGCTGGTGGTAATTCAATATAGAATTTTCAGCGAAGGGTCCCCTAGATCTTGAAAGTAGATCTAGCCATTTTCCTGCTTTCTTTACAAGAGGACACAATTTGAAGGAGATACTCTACTACCATAGTAAGAAAAGAACCAATCGCTAACTTAGACTGCCGGATTTGCCCATTATATAACAGAAAACATTCACATTCATTGATATTAATATCCATTAGTATCTACAATAATAATATGTTTAACTATTTAAAAAAACACAAAGCAATGGTATAGATAAAGGACGTGATCTGCATATCAATCTTGAACCATTTTCCCTTTCATTGTTACCAAGCATAGATGGTGTGCTTTGCAGTATGTTGAACACACTGTTCCACGTTTTGCTTAAAATGCTGAGATGGGAAACCAACAGTTGAGATGACCACAAATGGAACAATGGTCACTGTCCATCAAAGCTGTCTAGATTGTGGATGCAAATATTTCAAATGGTGTACATGAAAAACAGGAATATAACAACATAAAGCTTGGTCTCCTTCTATTGAATTTTTCTCTTTTTTTCCTAAAAATTACTTTTCAAGTCAGTTAGGATTTTATAGGCGTGGGTAGGTCCCTAGCACTCAATAATTCACATTGAGTCAAGGTACTTGGCCCAAAAACTGAATTTAAACTATTTCAAAGTAGGCTAGAATCCTTACCAAAATTCAAATAGTTGATTATTTCAGTTTGTTATAATACGTAACGTATATCTAATTGGGTGCTTTTTGTGGAATAGACTTTTAGCTGAGTAATATTTGTTTTCTTCTTCTATTGAAATTGAGCCTATTGATACAAACACAGCGCAGTAGGCCCGACCCAACTCTGTTTAATTTATGGCTGCGCAAAATCTTGCAACAAGATGCCATCCTATTGGAATCTTGATTCTTGACTACAGAAGTGATTCTTATTTTACTTACCATTCACTCAAAGGGGTAATTCCGTGACTAAGTTCCATCCAGATCTATCGCTGGTTCTTTGCCTGAATCCTCCAAGGATAGAACCAATGGCTCATTTTAGTGGGCTAAATACTGCCCACCAGTTACACACATTAGTTCTTCTTCTAAATTTAACGACATGGAGAATGAATATAGCGCTCAGACATGTTTTCAGTGAAGCAATAAAACTCGAATCCATGCGGTTTCTTCAAAATGTGCATCTCCTCCGGAAAGCTAGACCCAGTCCTCCGGGACAAGTTTTGGATGCAAAAATTACGATAACACACAAATGAATTACTTTTCGAAAGTTTAATGTCGGTTTTCGTGTTCAGCGCATTCGAATCTGTCAAATCAATCAATAACATTTTCGTGTCATATTGACCTTAAATTAAAGAAGTACCAAAGAAACAGCTTAACCTAAAGACAGAGGAACAAACCTGTCAAAATTCAAATCCAACATGCCAGCATGGTCCAAGCTTCTGCTCATCAGTGGAATTTCAAGAAGCTTCCCAGTTTCCTGAAAATCAAATAAACTCATACCATCAGTTACATATCAGAATATGGCGAAAAATGTGAGTTTGCAACCTGGTAGCTATGTTTCATATCTAATTAAGATCCTTGGGAGTAAAGAAGATTATAATTTGCATGTTTATAATTTGCCCTTGTAATGAAAAGCATAATAAACAACTAGGAGTGGCTTGGAAATTCTGTTGACCAAAAGAACCTCCATATCATATGCAGAATGTCTTTTCTTTAACCTTTCTGTCTCTATTCATCAAAGCCTCGTCTACAGGGACCCTAGATATAAGGCCCCACTTCCCAGGCAAGGCTGTGAAGTATGATGAAAAAAGTTCGAAGATTTGATCTCACAAAAAAATAACACAAACACTCTAAACAAATTACCTTGTCTATGGTCACAGTCCATTCATTGAACGTTTTTCTCACATATTCATCTAGAGCCTAAAGAGCATCAAATAAGTAAGCAATCAGTATTCTAAAGATGAAGATTAGTGGTGTGTGAGATTGATAAAAAGGCCTTGATTGTTACATGAAGCTGAACTCTTGATGCGCTCATTTTTAAACATTACTTCACAAAGAATAAGATTTACCTGAGCCAACTGTTGATACTGTCCTTTTATTTCCTCCCCAAGGCCAACTTGAGGCAGAAAATGCGCATTTTCAAGAGCCTGGAGAAATACAAAGTTTGATAAATCATGCTGGTTGGATTTTTCAAAACAGCATTTCACACTCGTGGCTTATAGCATTTCGTTCGTTGCTAGTGATATTAGTTAATTAGTATTTTGGCTTTTATAAAGACCATTATTGATTAAAAAGTGGTTGATAATTAATATATTCAGTTTAAGCAAAGAACAGCACATGCAACTATGTATAGAATCTTTTTAGGAAAACGCATTCATTTTGAATGGGTGGTTGAAGAAATCCAAATTCACTCTCTAATACGTTACTGATTTGCACAATGAGATCTAAATGTTGCCCTCTTTCGTTAAAAAGTAACAAACATTTAAATATCTAATAAAAGAGCAAAATAAAACATTTCAAGGACTACAAATATGACTGACTGATCATAGAAAGAAATGCATTGAAAAACTTACTATTACTGGTCTATCTATCCTCTTCTTCAAGCTCCTTGCCCATGTAGCCAAACCTGCGTATTTGGGATGTAAGGATGGCAACTCTATTCTTTTTGCGTTGAATTCTCTTTTGACGCTATTGAGCTCTTCGTTAAACAACTGATAAACTTCCACAGTTTTTTTGTCTATAACTCTCCTTATTGCCTGACATAAAAATATTGCAGTTTCAGTATTTCATATACAGAGAACATATATGGGTTGCAAATTCAGCCGAAAGGCAGCTTAAGGTTAAGCAAACTTTGCAGGGTGATATCATAAAAGAAAAACATAGGTTTATCAAACTAAAGATAAAAATAAATCATCAGCCTTTTCTGTAACGTACCTCTCTAGAAGAAAGATGGACAAAACTTTGCAATATCTCTACACCCTGTTGGACATTTTTTACAGTTTCGAATGAGGAGTTCATCAAATTTTGCATCATAACTTCTAAATCTTTTACACCAGCTCGAAACCGGTTGTATATATCATGCCAACTTGCTGCCTGAGAAAAGAAGAAAGGTGAATAATTCTATTTAAATTCGGTGAAAAATTCGTAATTTCCAAACTAAAAGGCAGCAAAACATAATTTACTTACTAAGATTCAAGTGACAACTGCAGCCTTTAAAACTGCCGAAACTATTATTTTTGCGGACTATTTTTAACAGCAAACAAGCTGAATTCAAATAAAAACCAAGGGCTTTCATAATGTGGTCTAACAGAACTCCTTGTTACCATAAGAACTAGAGACGAATATAGACCACAACATACGCAAAAGCTAATATTACCCGTGAAAATAATACAATTGGAGAGAAATGATATGATCAGAATATATTCCATGTTTACAGACTTTCAAAGCCAGTATGATATTGTACAAAGTATTGATATAATTCTTAATTTAAAATAAAGGAAAAAATCAAAAACCGCGTAAATGATTTCCATGTTCACCAGAGAACAATATATATTTAAGAGACTTTAAAAGATTGTTGTAAATCTTTACACACATGGTAATACAAAACAGTAATGCATAAAAACGTTTAAAATGGTCCTTTACTACAATAATGATACATTTTGTTATTTTTACTGTTTAACACTGAATACACACCTCCGGATTTCGACTAACCAAATTCCAAGAAATCGATAAAAAACACTGAGATTACATGAATTAAAAACTGAAAAGACAAGGATGATCCACGTCCAATCAAGAAAATTCAACCAACCATGGGCTTAGTACAAAGCAGACTTATTTCTTAATTTGATACTCTGTATCCTAATTACCAGCAGATACAGTCAGATAAATTCGGGCGTCATTTGTATATTGTATACATTTGTAAAATAAAATGTCCCAATTCGCAGTATTTATTCTCATTATCTTGTTTGTGTCCTACATGAGAACTGACAATTTTTCCACGCATCTAAATCAAAAGCTACTGCATCATCCGTCAAACTCATATAATTTCAAAAAATAAAGAAGATCTCGAAAAAGTTACTGCATGAAGTTATTCAGAATATGACAAAATATGTTCACAGGCTTCCTGAACAAGTTTTTATCATTATTTCCAAAATATTTTAACTCACTTTACACCGGATTTGTCAGAGATGGTCCGAAATTCGTTGTCATTGTTGCTCTTTTTTGTACTTTCATTGGATAAAATTTGGAGGCGTGGATTCGGCATATATCAATCAAAGATCTCGAGCTAATTGCTAACTATTGTTTTAAACGAATAGACTTTCAAAGAAGAATCTTAGTGAGCAATGGAAGCTTTCCATATTAATTACTCAAGGTCAAAGATTTGATTCGCGTAAAAGTTCTCATAAAATCTTTACTGCAACCAAACAGTCAAAGATCTTGGCAAAACATTGATTTCTGTTTAATAAGATTCAACTTCAAAGGTTGGCTTAATGTCATAAAAAACTATTTTTAATAATTTTTAGCAGCCCATAAAGATGTGGTTAAGAAAATAAAAAAGATGTACTATAACATGTTATTACCTTGACGTCGAGTATGATATGCTTTACATTCTTTAAAATTTGTAGATTCTTTTCAAAAGTTGCTTCAATTTCCATAAGGCCTCTTACTATTTCAGGACCCTTAAATCCACCAAAAATGGGCAAATCTGTCTTACTGCCATTGGTTTTCCGGGCGAAATGAAGCTGGCCATCACAAACCTTGGAAAAAGAAGAAAAAATTGTCAGACTACAATATAAAAATAAACAGTTGTAGCTACACGGGCAGCTGACGACGTTACAATCCAATAAAATATCATATCTATCTGCTATGATATATCAGGTATCACATTCGTTTCTATAAGGCCAGAAATTATATGTACATTAATTTAGGTAAGCATAAAAGATAGATCCTAATTATTACAGAGAATGAAAAAGAAAATTCAACCTCAAGCAGATCTTTGCATCTTTGAACAAAGGCATCCACTTGTGCAAATATGCTCGTCTGATCGAGAATCCATTTATCAGCAACAGAGAATTTCAAATGCAATTTACAAACCTGCATAAGAAACTAAGCGAGATAAAGATGCAAGGTAGGTTCCCCGATATTTTATTTCATATTTTATCAAACATAGTACAGCAGATTTCGGCACAAAAATGATGTTTTTGTTCGTTTTGTGATAAAAGCATGAAACTAGGTGAACATAGGCAGTTTGACAGGCTGAAAAATATTGGCCTTCGTATAATAAATTTTGTATAACTTTAGATTGCATAATTCAGTAGTTACATTAATGTTTGTGTTGTTGGGATTAAACCCTAGCACCCCCAGTCCAAAAATAGCATTTGGGGGGATTTTTTGGAATGGCTTTAGCTATATCCCATGTTTTTCAGCATGTCAAACTTGCTAAGGGTACCAAGTAATGTTATTATCCGACGTTTATTTTATAAGTTACAGCAGTTTTCACTTTAGAGGATTGGGCTCTAGTACCCTTGTCTAAAAATAGCATTTGGGGGCATTGTTCGGAATGGCTCTATATCCAATATTTTTCAGCGTGTCAAACTGCCTATGTTCACCAAGTTTTATGCTTTTATCACAAAACGAACATTCCGACCTAAAATCTGCTGTACTAACATTATTTGAAGCTTCAAAATTTTAGAGTTAATTGTTGATGCACGAACCAGGCAAAAGGAAAGCAAGCAACAATATTTATAGTTCCTTAACCCGGCGAAGAGACAAATCGTGTATTACCAGTTTCAGCGCTGTGGAACAAAGGATCTGAATCATTGATTGATTGATCACATTTGTTTTCTGCAAACCAAATTTAATCGATTTCAAATCTCGTGACATTGATCAAACAATGCCTAGGCCTAGAGAGTTTAGATAGGAACAATAAACTGAATTGCACGCTCCATTTTAAAAGATTTTTTCTAATATTACTTTAGTTCATTGGAACTCTGTTGATTGGAAAAATTCAATTTCTTCAACATCGAAAGATTTACGTGATATGAAAAAGATCCATTAAACATAAGGCATTTAGATAAATCTACGTCAAAAACAGAGAGGGCAATTCATTTTATTTTTGTAAAACTAGAGTGGATAATTTTAATGGGGAACACATTCGTTTATAAAAGTGTCTGCAACAGTTGCCTGCAGCTGTTATTCTTTCTGTAACACTGAATAAATGATATAATTGTTGAAACTCTTTTGAATCTAATACCAAAATTTTAAACGTCACTACCGCATGCAATTCTGTTTAAAATAAAAACCTCAAATAATTTGGGAGCGACAACATCCTGTGAAGGGATATGATATTTTCAAGAACAAGAAATGTAGTAACCTCAATACAGTTTTATATGTATCAAGAGAATAGAAATATACTTGCCTTTTGGTAAATATTTTTCCAGGCGAAACAGCAGTCAATACTCTCAGTGAGAGCCTGGACACTGGAAATGACATCACCAGATAAAATTGCATCCAGAGATATCTTTTTACTGCAGCGCTCAATTATTTCATTGCTAATCTAAAAACAAGAATACAAAAAAGAATATTTTCATATATCTTCACTATGAATTGAACATCTTTGTTCACGATCTATTTTTCCCTTTTCTTTGTATTTTCCTATTGCTGTGTTTTTTAATATTAGGCATAAAAAACATCTTGATTATTTAGCAGTTCCTTTATATGGGTCTGAAGATTGGCAACTAGGTTACGAAAAATTTTGAAATAATAAGACGGAAACCAGGGTAGCCCTCTCAACTCAAGAATAAAACAACATGAAATTTGGTTTAGAGCTCATAAATTTTTTCTTTATTTCATGAAAAACAGCCTGTAATACTAATGGAACAAGATCTAAATAATTCAATTTATTCGTAGAGAAAATATGGAAGTTCACTGATAAACAATGATCCGAAGAACATGCTTGCGAGTTGCTATGCTAATTTTAGGATTTTTACAAAACAAACTATTGCTATATCGTCTTTACGGTTATATACAGCAGTGCAAGTGCAATAAAATTGCTTTACTATCTTCCACAGCACCATAAATATATCATATATTACGGAATATCACCTAAACTTGCGATCCTGGTTTAATTGTCTAGTTTCAGACTCAAGTCGTTGTATACTTTTAATATCCAGTAGCTACACTACTTGTTTCTCCAAGTTTGAGGTTTCCCTTAACAATGCTTATTATGACTGTCAAAACAATTAAATCATTGCTGTATCAATGTTTTCAGAGGTTTGGTAACTTCTCCTTTTGAACTTCTTATCAAAACAACGCTCTCTTGGTAACGTCACACTTTAGCCTTTTTACGTAACACTTTAGAGTTTCTCGATCCTCCATGCCAAGGCGCCGCTCGGTCTGAGGTACTAAAACAATAAAGGTGCGTTGCCGTTTGACAAATTCGTCTCTCAATCATCCATCAGGTCTTCCTTTTATTCTTCTATCATAAATAGGCTGCCATTCCGTTGCAAGTCTGTTCATCTTTTATCGCCTAGTCTTCCAACTGGTCCTGCCCTTCTCCACTTACTTTCCTTGGCCGTTGTCAGAATTTCTCATACTTTGCTCTCATCTCGAAGCCAGCTTTTTGCAACGCCTGTCATTATTATTTCCATACATTTTTGTGTCGTTGAAAATTTCTTTGTCAAGGTTCAAGTTCCATTTCTGTTGGTCAATGATGGTTGGATACTCTGGAGGAATAGTATTCTCTTGTGTCAAATGGGGTTCTTTGGGAGACTGGAAGTGTGTGGAAGAAGGCTAACCAGACTGCTTGGTATCGTCCAGCAAATCTGGTGGTTTCAGGCCATATATCTTGTGTGACATATATGTTGTACTCCTCCACCTCCTCAATCTTTTAATTGTCGATAAACATTTCCCTTTTGGTTAACATATTTTCTATACATGACGTTTGACGCTTTTTGATAAATTCATTTTCGGTCCAACTTGTGATGTCTTTCGCTGTTTAAACTGCATAAGTACTAGGACTTCTTATTGCTATCGTGTGAGGTAGAGAATATCGTCGGCGAATTTTTGTTGGTTTAACCTTTTCAAACTTACATTTTTCTCATATTCATCCTAATCAATTATGTGCGGCTAGTGCGGCTGTGAACAAATTAGTTGAGATTGTCTAACCCTTCTATAGATGTTGATTGGTTCTGTTATATCATCGTTAATTGACACAGTTGATTTTGCTTCTGAATGCTTTCCACTGCTTGATTTATGTATGCGATTCTGATTTCTTGATTCTGAAGTACTTGTATCTCTCTACCTTTATCTCGATTGCATCAAACGCTTTTCCATAGTATATGAACGCTAGACATAGCGGACGCTGGTATTCTTTTGATTTCACTATTCCTAAATTACTGATTAGGCAATGGTCGGTTGTTGAGAGGTTTTTTTCAAATCCAGTCTATTCTATCGGTCGCTTATTATCTAGCGTGTGAATATTCTAAGACGTTCGAGAGCGAGAAGGAAACAAATTACTTGGAAAATCGGTTTTTTAAATTGAGATTTAACTAGAGAACTCTGAGAATCTAGACACATTAATAAAACGAAATTTTTGCAGGTGCAGAAAATTTTCTTATAGATGATGGAGGAAAAACGTTTTCTATGTCTTTAAATGGCTGTGTATTAATTGTGATCCATAACAATAAGTGTCATCCAAAGATAAATAATTACCACGTTAATAGTCTGTATTTACTTTGGATTCACTAAGTTGTTTTTGACAACTTCTTTTTCCAAAGCATACAAGTGAATGGGGACTTGTTTTTGACTTTAAAAATTCTTGTTTTTAAAGGACTTGTTTTTAACTTTAAAAATTCCTTTTGTAATGAGAAAAAAACATAACGTCATCAAAGCAATTGAAACTTGGCTGCAACAACTATCACAAGTTATACCGTTTCTAGATTGGAGCAGAGAAAAAGAGCTTGATATACGAACTATGAAGGTAGCAAGGTTGCATAGGGTAGAAGACATGACAGAGACAACAAAAATTGGGTACAAGAGGTCTATATACAGGAAAGCGATACACGACTGTTACGTGTAGTTTAAAGATCAGACTCAGAAGGCAAGGATGACAAGAAAATCAAACAGAATTTTTTAAGAGATCGGCAAATTTACGAAAAAATTTACCTTCCGCATAAGGCCAGTCAATCTTTCTCTTGACCTGTAATGATCAGAATTGGTCCATATCACTCGCACTAGGCTCAGCAAATGCGGTAGAATTTTTGCTATTCTCTTCGGTTCTGCAGTGGATAATTCCACACACGAGCCTTTCAAAATTGATAGGAACTTCAAGTTGCTTTGAGCTTGGTTGGATCCATCCTAAAAAATTATTGATAGTTTTCTTGTTTTATAAATTCGAAGGTGAAAGGAAAGTACTGAAATTTGCAGCATTTCCAATGGAGCAAAATTTTAATTAATTTACATGATAGATAAAAATTGTGATTTTCGGTTAGGGACAAAGAATTTACAAGATGTAACGGAAATTAAAATTATCTCTGTTCAGATTTACCTTCAGATTTTCGCTTCAACGTTTAAATTAATTTTCGGAAATATTCTTTCAGAGAAACGTTTCTTCAGTTGATCATGATCAGCTCTCTTAACAAAGGCGACTTTTGTCAAGTTAGAACAACGCTCATGGTAAATAAAAAAAAACTCTTCCCGCACACCGATCGATGTTAAGGTGTGATTAGCACAGTGTGATTATCACATTATTGGAAGTTCTCTATTCATTACTACCTGAATTAGTTTGGATAACTTCAGAAAAGGTCCAACGT
>JAACYV020164444.1:0-11384 GCA_009936425.2 Chrysaora fuscescens | reverse complement strand
GTATGTGCAGTATTGTATGTGCAGTATTGTATGTGCGGTATTGCATGTGCAGTATTGTATGTGCAGTATTGTATGTGCAGTATTGTATGTGCAGTATTGTATGTGCAGTATTGCATGTGCAGTATTGTATGTGCAGTATTGCATGTGCAGTATTGTATGTGCAGTATTGTATGTGCAGTATTGTATGTGCAGTATTGTATGTGCAGTATTGTATGTGCGGTATTGTATGTATGTATGTACGGAAAGCATCGTTACTACTAAAGGAGGCATCAGCCAGCACTTATGTGCAGTACTGTGGATTATATTGATGGCGGGGGGAGGGGGAGAGGGGGGAGGAGCACGACAGTACCGCTTGCAGGCATCATGAGTGCCACGGGGTTTTTTTTTACATCGTAAACTGTAAGCTTTGGCTTCTTTGTTTTCAGGAAAGTATGGAATGTTTCACGCGACGGCCAGAAAAGCCAGGGAAGAAAAGAAAGAGCATTTCAGATTGGAATGCCAAAATGAACAAAAGAGCTTGACAATGAATGATATCGATTTGTTGATCAGCGAATACGACAACTTCCATGATAAATGGATTTCTAGATTGCACTCAGTAAGAGTTGAAATGACGCACAGCAAAAGTGGAAATGGCGATCTAGAAGGATTGCAAAACAATAACTGATTAACATTATTCCTAAGAAAGGTTGTCGCGTATCAATGAAGCTTTTCTCTAATTACTGCTTCCTTTTTCCCTTATTTTCCAACTGTTAAATATGAAATATGCTTTAAAATTAAGGACCTGAATGCGAAATTGTTTAAAAGTTTTCCCTACCGATCAACAGTGCTCAAAATAGTCAATATTTAATATTCGTTAACCAGAAGTTTTAGAGCTTTGAATCTTGCCATTAGGTTGTTCTTTTTTACAGATGATCCTAAGGAAATGATTATTTTAATTTGTGTTTTTCATAGGGAATGGAATTCTTCTCACGGCACTCGCCCATGAGGAAAACATATTAATCATGCCTCCAAATGAGCCCGCCTCCCTTTGAGGATGCAAATTAAGCGAGCGCTGCAACCCTAGGGCCACAATAGATTTTCTTTGTTCTGTCTGCCACAAGGTGTATCCGCTGATTCCATGCTACTTCATAATTTACTGATCCTGGATTCAACATGAAAAAATTGTAAATATTAGCAAACAAGATTCTTCAATCAATAACAACATGAAACAGCAATGATACTTGGTGCAATAACAGTTGCCATGGCAATCAAGAAGCAGATATTGCAGATTAAAAATTCAGTTATCAACACATACCTCTAATGTAGGCTTGCACACCAAATAAAATCAAGATTTTACGATAATTAGCGCACAAAATAAAAAATGTTCACCAATATCTTACATTAATTTCAATCAAAAGACTTTCAGGGTTAGATCATCAACTGGACATCTATCTCAATCGAGGCAACAGGAGCTGTCATTTGCATAAAAATAATTCCGTTTTTTGGCTTTGCGTTGCAAGCTTGTCCAGGCTTCGAATATATATTTTCATTCTCTCACTCCGCAAACTCGAATTGCAATGCATTTTTAACACCAGTATTCCAACTCGGCATTTTAAGCATACAATTTTTCTTCTTGTCAAATTTGATGATTTATCATAGTGCAAGTTTTTAAAAAGGAAAATTGCATGTATGTTGTTAGCACCAGATATAAAATACAGCCCAACTTTTCCTACTTACAAAATCACAGACGGGACTGAGTTGCGAAACCCAGTGTAATGTGTTAATAGATAAAATCATGATTTATAAAATCATTTGCGCTTGGGATCTTAAAAAGTTTGTCCCGAAAAGCTTAATATTGGCAAAATAGATTAATTCTATACATATAACCGAAGTATTTGTTGTGTTGAGGTGTTCCTGCTTTTTAATTTTATTATCGTTTTTCGCAATCGTCCGTTGTAGTTCTCATTTAGCCCTAATGAAAAAATAAAGAATGCTTTTGGCAAGGCATTTTCAAAATTTGCAAGCAAGTTTTGATTTTTTGGCAACTATGGTTTGAATGACTTTGAATTGCACCTTTAACCTCTAGGTTCATTTGCTTTGCCTAAAGGCCAGGAGGCCAGAGTTTAGTCAAATCAACCGCAATATGACACCTGCCCTCTCGGTGCAAAGGTCGAACCGTTTGTTTTCTTTCACATGCCTTTCTTTGTTCGCACGAAATCTGATCTTTTCGATTTGCAGCGCTTCAATCAAAAAGAAAGAACTAACCAGCGGGATTCCCACTTTGAATTGTAAGTTTTTTCCTCGCATTTCTTATTTGAGTTTAATACAGAATGCATGAAATCAACTTGAAATTTACCCAAAAGAGAAATCAAGTATGTATGAATTTCCCGGCTTTCGTGTTGATGTGGCGTGGCCTACCTAGGCCTAAATGTGAAAATAAAGTCACAGAATTCTCGAAAGAGTTCTCGTTAAAACTAGTTAAAAAGAAAAGCCTTATCTGCTGTTTTGCCTCGTGTATACATTTATACCTCTTGTAGGCCTAATCTAGAAGGTTTTAAGAAGGCAAAAATAACATGATTTTCGGTTAGAGTACTGAATGAAAGATGGCGGGGCATTATGGGGCCAAAGGCCGGGCGGCCAAACTGGCATGGGTTTTGGCCAAATTGAATGAGAAAGACATTCTTAATTTGGTCGCGTTTATCAGTTTTTTTATGATTGCAGTAAATATTTCTTGATTTCTAAGAAAGCTGTATTATTGTAAGATTGTTGAAGTGAATAATGGTGACCACGAAAGTTTCTTTTTTTTTTAGTTTTGCATCCTAACCAAGCCATGTTCTCAAAGCTTTCAATTCACCATTTAACTCCCTTCAAATTTACAACGACTGTCTTGAAGCAAATGTCCACATGCAATGCAATCGTGCAAAAATCATTTGGAAATAGCGACGTTCTTGAGTATGTATCAAACTACGAAGTTGCAAAACCGAAAAAGAAAGAAATTTTGGTTGACATCTACGGCAGTTCTGTGAACCCACTTGATTGTCAGCAAAGAACAGGATCTGGAAAGAGACTTTTTGAAATGCTGAATAGAGAAAAAAATGATTTTCCCATCTGCCCTGGCTGTGAGTTTGCAGGCAAAGTAATTGAATCTGGGCCTGATTCCAAATATAAAGAAGGAGAAAGGGTTTGGGGTTTTGCTCCTGCAGGTAAAAGTTGGGCTGAAAGAATATGCATTGATGAAGGAAGTGTTGTTGTTGCACCAAAGACTCTACCACTGCATGTCGCTGGTACCTTCCCTAAAGTTGCTGTTACTGTTGCTGCTGTTGTGAAAACCTCTGGGGTCAAAGATGGTAGCTTCCAGGGAAAAAGGGTGTTCATTAATGGTGCATCTGGTGGAGTTGGTACCTTCTTTATTCAATTATTGAAGGAACTTGAGGCAAGTGAGATTGCAGTGACTTGTAGTGACAAAAATGTTGACCTTTGTAGTGACTTAGGGGCAAATACGGTGATTAACTACAAAAAAGATGATTTCACAAAATGCCTTTCAGATTTTGATATTTACCTCGACTGCGTAAATATGCAAGACGAAGACCGCAGAAGAGGCTATAAAGTTCTTCGAAAAGGAGGCCGATATTTGACCTTGAATTTGCCTTGGATTGGAAATACGGATCGGTCTGGCATATTTCGCGGCTCGGTCCAGTTCCTTGCCTGGCTGATTTCTATGAAGAGGGATGCTCGAAGGTCACTGGGAATCAAATTTGACCCAGTCGTAGGCATGCCTGACATGAAATTCTTGGAAAACACAGCAAAATTTGTTGATTCTGGGAAAATACGTCCTGTGATTGACAGTGTTTATACGTTAGAGCAAATGAAGCAAGCACATGATCTGGTCGATAGCGGAAGAACGAGAGGAAAAGTTAACATAGTTATAAAGGAAGATACTATGGACGAATTTTCAACCAAATAAAATGATTAAGACATTTTTATTTGAAACTTTTAGCTGATTTACATAATATCCACACTTACAAAACAACAATAACTTGACTGCATCTTATTTTTGTTTTTACTCGTCTAGCCTAGATTAAAAAAAACATTTTGCAAACTGTTTTCTTCTAAGTTTACAAATAAAACAATGTTGACTAACTAGCGTTGTGATTTACAAAAATGTAGTGTTTTGCTAGAGCTTATTTTTTTCCTGATTGCAGATTTGTGATTGCTGATTTCTAATAGCTTGTGATTGTTGATTTCTGATGCTTTGTGATTGTTGAAAGGCTACCTGCTCTCCTTCTACACAGCATCACGGCGTATTTTATTTTCACAATTGTGCTATCGTTAGTTTGATCGCTCTGCAATCATTCGATCAATCTTCTTTCATATCTTACTACCTAACAACGGCAACGCTCGAGAACTTTGTTGGAAAGTTTTGAAAAAATACATCATTCACTCGGTGAACTCAATGATATCGACGTTCAATACGTATCTCAGCTCTGATGGATTTGCCTCTTTTTAATAACGAGGAACATTTGCATAGGAATTTCTAAGGAATGTTAGAAAACCTGCGCATGCGTGTAGCTGGGTTTTTTCAGTAGAGCGAAGAAAATTCTTGCGGATTTCGTTTCTCGATTTCTTCAAAATGATATAATAAAGATATGAGCAGTTTGATGAGGATGAAAGAATTGTAATTATAAAGCCTTGTCTTTAGGAAGGTAAATGAACTATTCAGACCTCCATGGTTGTGTAACATATCGTGAAATATTTCAAGAAACGAATGGCAAAGAGACTGGACTAGGCCCAGATAAACTCAGGTTCTGTACATATGGCTGGTATTGGGAGAGGAGAAATGGGTTTGAACCAACAATCCCGTCAAGTGCCAACTTCTACCAGTCATGCTTTACGTGATGTACGGCAAAGCTTGAAGCAGCTGCAAGTCAGTGGACATGCACCATCAGGAGATCAGCCTCAAATGATAACAAATGATGCACAAAACCCCTGCTGGAATCTCAATTACCCTGACATAGTGAAGCGACAAGCAAGGCATAAAGCACTAATGGAAATAAAAAACAGCTTGCAGAGCTATGAAGTTGTTGATAAAACATACGGAGATGTAGACAGAGTATTGTTAGATCAATGTGTTGCCTTGGGCTTTGACGAGGTAAGATTGAAGACTGCAGATATTTAGAATCTGGATAGTCCAGGGTGCAGGGAATTAAATTTTGTAGACCTACATAAATTGTCTGAAAGCACTTGTTTACAACACTTGCATAAATCAACCCTAAATCCTTAAATGAAAAAAAAAATATATATAAGATAATGTTACAGCCCAACCTAGCACATCTGTGGGAATTCATGAATCAAGCCAAGACATGCAACAACATGCTTGCAACACAACATGCAACATGCAACACATCTTTGGGAATTAATGCTTCACACTTAAGCACTTGGAAGGGGCGCTCATGCAACAATTTAATTCTGTTGTTATGAATTTAGAAGGAATAGTCCTAATCTTATAAAGTTCATCTGCCCTTGATTAAATAGAAATTATTTTAGATATACAACAGTCTGATCAATCGATATATAGAAAAATTTGCAAAATAAAATAAAATTCATAGAGAGCCCCTTCCATTCTCTGTCTCTTAGATTCATAAGATAGGAGCTATCAGGCGGGTTCCTTGAAAGATTGTGCAGTGTTTTGACTTTATCATCTCAACTCAAATGTTAATTTTTGGATATGAGCCTACATTTTGTTTATTTCAAGTGTATATTTTGGTGATGTGGTTCTGGAGGGTATATTTTCTTTCATCATTGATGTTCTGAGTCATCAAAAGCTTATTTTGCGTTTTATGTATTTTTCTGGTGAAATAAGGAAGGGTCCTTTCAATAACTTTTGCAGACTAAGATTCTTCAACCCCTGCTGTTAATAATAATGTGCATAATAGTTGAACATATCCTGGCCTCAATCTGTAAGTAACGAATAAATGGTGCAATCCAGACACCACCTAGTCTATTTTTTATTTTCGAGAAGCAAAGTATCATTTCTCAATCCATATTTCCACCAAGGGCTCTCTAATATTTCCTATACAGCTGATAATGCTAAAAAATTCATTGCAGGATGTGGCAAGGGAAACACTAAAAGCCAATCGTGACAAAGATTTTGGGGTTGTCCTTGCTACTCTAAAATCTCTTACTGAATTATCAGGAAGAAAATTTGTTAAGAATATTGCCCCTGGAAGTCTGCAATATGCTCGAAGTAATTCATCTAATTCAGCTGCTAATTCCTCAAGCAACATGATGTGGACAGGAGTAAGGCCAGATGCTTCAACACAGAATGTTAAGGGATATGGAATGCCACCAACTTCAGCCTGGAACCAAATTAATCCAGCAAGTCAGAGTGGAAGCAATATTTACATCAAGAGCCCTCCATTGCCACCTGGTAGACTAACTGGAAACAGTCCTTATATTCGAAAACCAGGGCATGATGCAACAAATAAACCAACCATGACGGGCACAGATCCACTCCGAGTTGACAGAACGCAGTATAATATTGCAGAAAGAAAAATTTCTGATAGCACACTGAGCAATTTCCCAGAAGTTAGGCTCCGGCAAAATAGGCCAAGTAGCCGCGATGCCCAGAAACGTTGGTCTGCAGATGTGTTGCAAAAGGTAAAAGCATATGAACTTGCAAACAAGAGAAGCTCCTTAGCGTTTGAGGTTGGCGGGGATAAAAGGAATCTTTTTGATATCCCAAATAAACCACCTCCACCTTATCCAGGACCAAGCCAACCAAGTCAGCCAGATCCACGATTTGATTCGTGGTTTGGTGGCTCAAAATTTGTGCCAAGCAATGGAAATATGAAAAAGATTGCAAGTATGGAAAATGTAGCCAAAATTGTATCAGAAACATCTAGAATTCACAGTCCAGTGAACATAATACCAGACATGAGAAAACAGTATATAGTGCAAGATCATGTAGAGCTCGGCCATCAAAATACACCAATGGGGGTTGCGAAGACACAAGAATTACCATTGTATCCAAATAAGGCAGTTGGCAAACAGAAGTCTTTCCGAGATCCCCCACCATACCATGCTGTCCCTCACCGGCCGGTCCAGAGAACTTATAGCCCAAATGAAAGAAGCAATATAACTCCAGGGTCAAGAGGATACAGTGTAGGGCCTTCACAACCAGTCCCTTCCTACTCTCAAGTAAGCTGTGCTCAACCGTGGCTCCCTAATGACAATCTAGTTAACTCTTTCGTCCCCATAAGCCAAGGAAATGTTGGAGATTGCAACTACTCTTCTGCACAGGACGATTCATCATCGCATGGCTCTCCTCCACCTTATCAAAGTTCGGAACAAAGAACATCTGTGGAGGAGAAGGGTTTTTCCTTCAACTCTGATGGCGACTCGAGTGCTTCAAGCAAAAGAGCTTCCATGGTGTTCACAGATGGTTTCATGACCCAGTCAGATTCGTCCGGAAGTACGTCACCAACACCTGAAACCATCGAAAGCCGCTGCTCTCCATTGCCGATGACAAATTCTCCATACCACACTCTGGTTGTTCATAAAACTGAAAATGAATCAAGAGAGGAGATGGAATCCCTGGAGTCAGAAGAGGACTTGGAACCTTTTAATTCCCGATTGAAAAGTTGCTCGACCCAGGCCTTCAAATTTTACATGGAGCAGCACGTGGAAAATGTTCTAAAATCACAGGGGTTGCGCGACAAGCGAAAAAAGCAATTGGAAATAGAAATGCAACGGGTGGGCCTTTCAGATGAATCGCAAACTGAAATGAGAAAAATGTTAGTTCAAAAAGAATCCAATTACATCCGAATGAAGCGCTCTAAAATGTCTAAATCGTTGTTTGCGAAAGTAAAAACGTTGGGAATGGGCGCATTTGGCGAAGTTGCTCTTGTACGTAAAATCGATTCGAATGCTTTATACGCGATGAAAACGTTACGCAAAGCTGATGTTCTTCGGCGGAATCAAGTGGCACATGTGAAAGCAGAAAGAGATATTTTGGCAGAAGCAGACAACGAGTGGGTTGTGAAGCTATATTATTCGTTCCAAGATGCTACTAATTTGTATTTTGTGATGGAATACGTGCCGGGTGGTGATCTAATGGCCTTGTTAATAAAGAGAGGAATTTTTAGCCACGAGCTTGCGAGGTTTTACACTGCAGAGTTAGTTTTAGCTGTTGAGTCCGTTCATAAAATGGGATTTATTCATCGTGATATCAAACCAGATAATGTTCTCATTGATCGCAGTGGGCACATAAAACTGACTGATTTTGGTCTTTGCACTGGGTTTCGATGGACGCATGACTCCAAGTATTATCAACAAGACCCCAACCATGCGCGACAACCGAGTATGGAACCAGAAGGAGGCTGGGAGCAGATGCTAATGGACGGACCATGTGATTGTGGTGATATGATCAAAAAGTTCGACCTCTGCAAACCGCTGGACAGAAGAGCAGCCAGGCAGCATATGAGGTGCCTAGCTCATTCGTTAGTTGGCACGCCCAATTATATTGCACCTGAAGTTCTTTTGCGCATACCATACACGCAGCTATGTGACTGGTGGTCAGTGGGTGTTATTCTCTATGAAATGCTGGTGGGGCAGCCCCCATTCTTGGCACGATCTCCCGCAGAGACCCAAATGAAGGTTGGTTCATTCTGTAGTAGCTTTTATGCAAGGCAAATTTTCATCAAGTAAGGACATAATTTCATGGTTATGTCTGTCATAATTTTTTAAATTACTGTTGTCAGAGTAATTTATTAGTAATCAAACAACCACATTGATTTGTTTAAATTATTCAGTAGTCCGTTACTGTAGTTTCAAACACTCGATTATTTTTTGTTTATCAGGTTATATATTGGCAGAATACTCTACGAATTCCAAAACACGCCCAACTGAGCCCTGAGGCGGAGAACCTGATAGTGAGCCTTTGTGTTAGTCCTGAGCAAAGATTAGGCAAACATGGAACAGACGAAATAAGGAAGCACGCGTTCTTTGATGGCGTCAGCTGGGCAGATTGTTTGAAGAGCGAGTCAGCTCCTTTTATACCGAAGATACGTCACGCTACAGACACGTCTAATTTCGACCCAGTCCCCGAAAAAGAGTCCAACCCCGATTTGGATGAGAAAAATAACGAGGAAAAGAGACAGATTCTTGAGAAAGGCCCGCAACATGCTTTTTATGAATTCACATTCAGAAGGTTCTTTGACGAAGGAGGGCATCCTCAGGAAATAACTATGGAAAATGATGCTAGGCCATTTACTGAGACTAATTCTAATGCTACGGCTTCGCAGAATAACAAGCGTTCTGCCACTCAGAGTGATAAGTCTGTTACTGTTCCCAACAAGGTTGCAGCTCCGCCTATTTTACCAGGCAAACTTGATGATAAAGCTCCGGTTTATGTGTAAGACGAGATGAAAGCATCAAGTTTCCTTCCAAAACGATGAATTCAACCAATCTATATTCCAAGGGTAATTTAACATGTTGACAGACCGATGAATATGGAATTATATATTTCTTTACCATGTGTAGATAGTTAAACTCGTGTAACTTTGTACTCCTTGAATGTTTACCCTCGCTAAGTCTGAAGTGATAGGATTTGCCCCTTTTGATTTCCTATCTATTTACATTACCCCCTTGTTATTGCACATTGATTAGAAATATTTCCATAACCTTCTGGTTCAAATTTTTCATACGAAATTTTTTCAACCAAAAAAACAATTCATTGTGATGTCTTTTTGATTTAATTTCCATCCGTATAGTACAAGCAAAGAGGGCCAGTCTTGTTAACTGTGCGATTAAGCTTAGCGCGAATTTTTAGATGAGTCTTCTGTACAATGATTTGTAACGTATCCTGGAATCAAACCTAAATATAATCATATTTTTATTTTATTCATAGGTTTACAATTTATAGGCATGTTTAAGCATTTAAGTTTGATATTGCATTTCAGACAGCTATCTCTAAATTGTTGCAGTGACTATTTTGGTCTACTAGGGAATTTTGATAATACGGAAATTGCCTTTTATAACGAATCAGATTTTTTAAAGTTAAGTCACGATATGACCTATGTGTTTGTCCATCTGATGGAAAGCATGGTTGAGAACATGGGAATGGGGCCCGCTGCCCGCCCCCATCAAGAGGGGACCAGATTGTTTTCTTTAGTTGAAGCCCCCTGAACTTATATACTGTCTTGATTGGGGAATGCGTTGCCAACGAAACTGTAGGTTGCCTTAAACGCACGGGTCTCAACGCTGCTTATATGGAATAATTGAAACATGAAGTTAAATGAATAGCTTATTGATTAATGTATATTTCAATATAAACGGACTTTTCTTCTGTAAATACAATTTAGCAATTTCAGGCTATTGTATGAGATTTTGAAGGCTTGTGGTAAAATGACATTTGACATTAAATGAAACAACTGCACATAAAAAGTTTCAGATAAATTATAATGTTTATTTTTTGGCTAAATTTCTATTAAGTCTTGTTACAATGATATGAATCAATCTAACAAAGATTTCAGCTAAATTTCTATTAAGTCTTGTTACAATGATATGAATCAATCTAACAAAGATTTCAGCTAGCATACCTTGAGATGGGTATGGAGAAAATCAAATTCAATAAAATATCAAATTCAAGTAAATACACACTACACAGTCAGTCTTATTTCTTGCTATCTATGGAAAAGAAACCTGATCCAGTGGGCCTGGAGGTTTTTCCATCTTTAAAATGTTAAAACTACTGTAATTAGTCAATAAATCATGAACAAGTTCTTTCTCCAGACGATAGTGTTTTGCGATGCTTTCTTTGGTCCATTCCTCTGGGTCCTTTAAATGTCTGTCAAAAAGTTGCAGCATTTCCAGAGCTGTCAGCTTGCCAGGAACAATCGCTTTCTTTTTGGATAATCTAGCTTGGGTGGTATCAAGATGTGGTCGTTTTCTTACCTAATATTATAGAAAGAAATATCATTATTTTTGTTAACTGCGCTGTTGTTGATTGAGCTGAATAAGAGCTCAATGAGGAATTTACCCAGATGGTTTTATATTATATTTTATATTATAGAAACGAAAACCAATCAGTGAGCTAACAGACTGCCTTTCCTTTTGTGCTTCATTTAGACTTGGAATGTTTTAACAAGAAAATAATCAAACAGAAAAGCAACCTCTGGATCAGTAGAGTCAACTTTGAAGTCTGTCAGCATATTCAGAAAATTCGAATCTTTGTCTTTACTGATGTTCTGTAGGTCCGGATTATCTGAAACATAAAATAAACAAATATAGGCCTTATTATAAAATGCTTTTCTACTATATGAAGCATACAAAATATTTCAAAACTGGTTGAATTTGAAAGCAGCCTGAAGATTTAAAGTATTGGCTGAATTATAGAATCAAAGCGT
>JAACYV020163333.1:0-24715 GCA_009936425.2 Chrysaora fuscescens | reverse complement strand
TAATTTTTAGTATGGCCTCTGTCATCGAGGCCGATACGGCGTTATGGCTTCGTAACAAACTAGGAAATGACGATCATTGGTCGTCAGGTGCACTGTCGTCTCTTTTAACAAGTGAAGTATTGAGAAACACGTATAATTGTTTCAAGAACCTTGATCCCCGTGTTCGCCTTAAACTGCTTCTTGCTTTTATTGAAATTCGAAGACGAAATCTCGAATCATTGAAAGAAGAGTTAAACATGGTGATAGCTCTCGGCCTTGAAGATGAAGACGAATGGGTCAGAATGATTTCTTGCATTTTGAGAGATTATCCATATACTTCAGATTTTTACATTGACCTTCGAAGTGAAAGTGAAACGTTACACCAAATGGTGAAAGAACTGAGTATCCAAGGTGAGCCATCATAATATACTTTCAGCTGCATGCTGGCTTGACAACATTTCAGTAGTCCTACTAGATATTTATTCATGAGGATTGTATTGAACAATATTTTTTTCTGGACTATTCACAACCAAAATTTGTTGAGGGTTTCCCTAAACCATAACAGACATTGAGATTTTTTTTTAGTTTTTAGACATGAAAGTTGGACCAACGTAACTTAAACCCTAGAATAATGCACTTATTTTACTACACTGCCTTTCTATTCTTAGCTAAGCATTATTTTCTGTGCACATTTTTAATCATAATGGAAGCTAAAACCAAACTTTAAGTGATTCTTTGTTATGCAAAATGTTTTCTCAGGTATACATTATAGATAACTTATGTGTGACTTCAATTTTTATTCAAATTACCAGTTAATGAAACATCCAGTCACTGGAATCTTCTGCCATGTGAATGCTCATATCTGAATAAGACTGCACTAAATAGCAGCTATGGAGTGAAGCCTCCTCCATTCAAAAACTTTACTCTTAGGAGAAAGCCAAAATCTGCTGCTTTAAGAGCACACCTTACTCAGAGAGGTAATTTTTCCTTTTTTGTAACTGCAGTGATTGTTATCAGATGTAAAATATAGAGTTTGAGGCTTCTTGGAAGTTTAGGCTAGTGATCAGCATAAGTATAATTATATATGTTATGAACTCAAAGAGCAAAGAGCATACCTGACAAATTTGATTTGACAGTATATTTATGAAGAATTTTGTATCATATTTCTATAACCAAAGCAACTAGTTATACTTCTTCTTAGACAGCTGAGTTATTACTTTTTAAAACAAACAATCCTCTCTCCCAAATTAGTCTGGAGACTCCTGATTGAAGATAAATTCTATTCTTAATTGAATTACAACCTATAGGAAGCTCTGTGCATATCAACATGCATGAAGACTTAAATACCTGTACAGTAGATGTTTTTACTTTGCTTTTTTTAAATACAATTTTCAAAGTTTGCTTGTTCTATTTTCAGCAACCGAAGCAATAAATCACAAGAAGACATCAATGAGTCATGGACCCTTAGCACCAAATTCTCCATTAAAGAAAAGTGTTAACAATGGTACCAAAGTTTTGCACAATTCCAACTTTTGCAATATTGTGATCTTTGTAGACATCAACAGACCTGGCCATAAATATGTTGGCAGGCAAGCAATTAGCCGAAAAGGTTTTATTGTAAAACATCTTTTAGTAGGCACAAAAGCCTTAATGTTAATCCTAACAGACTTCAAACAAAGAAGTGTGGTGTACAATATAAGCAATTCAATGGGCCTTAAGAAAATCCAAATCGAAAAGAGTGGAAATAGTTTTCAAATAGTGCTCCTATGAGCAGCAAATTTAAACTGGCTGATAATGACATATCTGCCCTCCTAAATGTCAACTCTTGGTTTATGGATTAAAATAAACCAACAATTTATTAGATCTCAAGCTATAATTGATAATTTTATTCAAGCTATGTTTGATATTGATTTCTCTCGCTAATGGTTTTAATATTTCTGTAATTTGTGAAATCTGCAAGGCAAACACTGCTTCTTGCAACCTGTCATTCATTTTGGTAGTATTTTAAATACTTCCTAATTCCTTATGTTATTTTTTCTGCAAAAATTTAATTCTCCAACATGCATTTTCTAGCTAACTGACATGGGTAATTTAGCTCTGTGTTACCCTAGCACCATCTTCTTTTTCATAGTCGTGGCCAAAGACAACTTCAAGCACCCAAATCTGCCTATTAAGTCAGTGCCAACTGGGCCTATAAGACACCATACAAGACCAATGCTAAGAGGCACTGCATTGCCAAAGAAAACCAAGGTAATTCTTTTTAATAGTGCTAAAGATACACGAAAAAGGTTTTAAGCTGTTATACAGTGGGCAAAGAACAAAAGAACAATTTCAATAAGAGTTAGAGTGATTTAATTTTGGTAACCAGTGTGATAAAAAAAACCCTAAAAGAAATACTAAAGAGCAAGCTAATTCATGGAGAAGTATAATTGTCACAGCATATACTAGGCATCACAGATATGACAATGATGAAACTTGGAAAAGGAGTAAAGCAAAAGAGTGAAATAATGTATGGCAGTTGATAGATGAGAATGTCATAATTCTTTTGAACCAAAAATGGAGATAAATCAAAAATGGAATAACATGATATCTGTAATAAGGAAGCAGCTATAGTTTGGTTGAAAGAAATCGTCAGATCACTGGTAGAGTGTGTCAGTTCTGGCTGAGGAAAATCCTAATTTTGAGTCCTTTCATAGGCCTACGTTTCAAAAAATCTGTTCTAGATATGGAATGGTTTCAGCAGCTAACAACTTGCTTGTTTTCTAAAAGGACCCAGATTTAGGCTCTATTATTACTCAAATATCTCTCTGAATTACACTGTATGGATTTCAGTGAAATGTTCTAAACCTATTTGCTGTCCCTTTATTAAACTAAAATTACAATATTCACTGTCTGACATCGATAGAACATCATGACACAGGTCATGGCAGCAATCTGTAAATCAACTGTAATTTTTGTTTGTTTGTTCTTTTGTCACTTCGGAATGTTTCGCCTGACGGAAAATGGACAATTTGGAGGGAATATTTGAACTGTTAACAAAAAAATCTGATCAGAGCAGTTTGTTAGTAGGCAAAGTTGAAGTTGTTGCGATGGTTGCTTTGGCTGTACAGCAGATTTTTGTGCATGGCAGCATATGCTTATGATTTTCTTTACTTGGTGAACTTTTGGCAGCAATATTCGTGTACTTTGTCGCGTTGAAGCTATTGCCAATATCATGTCAGGCAAAAGTAGCCATGTTTAGACTTTATGTGGCTTTAACTTAGCTTTTTTTTTACATCTTTGATCCCTACCATTACCATTATATTCGTTTACTTGCATAGCTACTGGATATCACAGAGCAACCAATAGGAGGTTCAAGCAGAGAAGCAAAGAAACGAAGAAAGCTACACGGTATGCTTATTCTCCTCATTGTAACTTCAACCATGCAAAGTTTCCAGGAAATGTTTTATTTGTACAATACCAATTTTCCATACAAAGATATATTTTTATGTATTATGTAGTGATCTCTATTTCGAATTTAACAAAAAGCTGAGCTGCATTGACATGACAGCAAATGCTTAGTGCAAAGATTGCCAAATATGATGTACAGTCAATAACACTACCTAGGGAACTTCTGTTCATTTGTCATCCTAAGGATCATCCTCAATACCCTGGAGCTAAAGCTATTTTACCTGTCCTTGTAAATGGGCTAGAAAATGGTTATAATCACCCTTTCAGGTATTCTGTAGGAACCTTAAGTATCAAAACCTTGCTGACTAATGGTGTGCCATGAAGAAGTGAAATTAAATACCCAGATGAATCCTTTCAAACGTCACGTTCTGTAGTACACTTATTTTCTGTGTTTTTCAATTGCACTCCACGTTGACTATTTTTTCACTAGTTTCTGTATGATCTAACCTTAACTGTTGTGTTAGCTTCCTGTGTGTTTCAATTTGTGTCATGTTACTCTCATTCCCTGTGGTGTTCCCTGCATGGAAATGTTTTGTTCGCTCTTTCTTTCTTAGAATAACTGTTGTTTGCGTGAAGCACGTCAACGTGTTGCATGATGATCGATTTTTATTTAGAAATTGAAGCAGGTCCTGAAGAAACCAAACCAAAAAAAGTAGCAGAACATCAGCGACATCAGAAACATGCCAAACAAATCGAAGAGTCTCAGAAAATTGACATTGCAGTAACTGAAGATAAGAAAACCGTTCCAAAGCTAAAGGAAGTGGAAGAGGTAACTTCAATCTTCTCTATTAAATCTAACGTATCTTTGATAATTTATATCTAACTGTTGATTGAATAAAATATTTGTGAGTTACAGAAAAACCTGAATTTAAGGACGTAAATGTTTTTTAATCAGCCTGTCATTTGACTTTTATTTAATTTAATATTTGTAGATTTATGATATAATAACGTATGCAGTTAAGAATCAGAAGAAGATAGGTTTTATTGTTCAGCCGATGACAGCCTGACTAGGGTTTTTAGGAAATAGCTACACTTTAAAATGGCATAACAGACAAACATGCAGAATTGCACTTGTTCATAAAATTTTCCTTTTTCAAATCTAACTCGATCTGGTTATATCTTTCTTTATCTATCTCTATTTCGACCTAAGAGCTTGATTTGAAATATTAAAGGTCGAACCAAATATCGTATTAGGATGGAATGGTTCTTACAAGGATGGAACAAATTACAGCATATTATTTATATTGTACTTGGTGTGATGATGTCTTTTCAGCCAGCACCTAAAAACAAGTTGGTCGAACATGCAAGCCAAGAATCAAAACCATCTTATGCTGTTATACCAGGAACAGGAAAAACCCCCAGCTATGCACCCCAGCCCTTGCCTGCTGACAGCAACCCACTCGTATCCGTTGATCCAAATGCTAGCTTGGCTACACAGGAAATTCAAAGAGAATTACAGGTAAGTGAAGCTTGTCTTTTTTGTACTGTCCTGGTAGTTTCTTCTGGAAATGGATTTGGCATCTTTTTTCATCAATGGTCAGGATTCATAATCAAGTTCCTACTTAGAGATCTATATTCTTGCTAATCAAGATTGCTAAAGTTATTGACCCGAGAAGATGTGGCTATCATGAACACACATATGTCTTTTCTTGTTTTGTTGCCTCTCAATAAAATAAGCTAAGCTATAAGAATTATGTCATTTATCAATGCTGCCCAAGTCACTGATCATATATGCTTGTTATCTCTGCCCATTGCCTTGAACTGTTAATTGTAATTTTGTTTGGCAACATATCTATAATTTTCATATGATTATGTTACAACGTAAACTAAAACATCTACTAATTCGACATGGCTATTGAAAAAAACAACAAGTAGTTTTTTTAATTTCAACTCAGTTTTTCAATTCACAAATCCTTTGAATTAAATTGTTTTTAATTATGACATAAGCGTTCAAAAGATTGGCTGTAATTATCATAAACTTTTATTAAAAAGATATTGCATATGTTTAACTGGGAAGAATTCATGTTGAGCTGGAAAAGTTTTATAAGATATCGTTTTTAAGGTACGCATACGACAGGAACAAGTTTTGAGACAGCAACAACAGCAAATGTTAAAAGACTTCAGAACTTTACCTCAGCAACCTCGAAGTCAGAATAGCAGTTCTGATATGCCAGTGTTACCCAAACCCCATCTCCCGTCAACTGTAGTTCGAGATTTAAAGGAGCACCCGAGACCTACGATTGAACAATCTGTTCGTGCAAGTCAGCCAGCAAAGCGAGGTCTATCGCTAACGGTATTTATACTTTTCATTTTGAGTAGCTATTTTACTTTAGCCTCTTGGTAGCGACCACTATTACTCTTGAGCCCAAACATTGTACGGTTAGGTCGAGGACATATTCTTCTTTTGTCATGCCCATCGCCCATTGAAGGAAGATTTAGCTGTCAATATCCAATTGTTCTCTTCAAATTCAAATGTCAAGGCTTAATTATTTGAAGCGTGCGATTCTCCACAGTATTTGCATCTTCCTTAGCTGAAACCCAGCTAAAACGCTCTTTACGGGATATGGTAATATGTAAAGAATCTGAAAACAATTTGTCGTATTCTTCCCAAGCGTGAACAAATGCTGGCTGCTCAAGAGATGTTTCGTTCAGCAAATAAGGTCACAAGAGCAGAAAAAGCGCTTATTCTTGGATTCATGGCAGGCGCAAGAGGTGAGATATCAAATCTATTGCAGATACAGATAGCTTGATATGTTAAAAATGTTGTTTAATCGGTTCCAGAATATTGTCTGAATACCTTTATAATTTGTAACTTCAATATTGCAGTAAAAATCCTGTTTTTTAGTTAGTTTAAAGTCTTTTGTTACTGGCCCCAACAGTCAGTCTACACATTCGAACTCTATGAAAGTTTCATTAGGTTCTTTTATAACTTAAAATATTGGATCACAACATGTTGACACCAAAAATGTCCTAAATTTACGATCCATCCCTCTTTCTGTGTATATAATACTTCGAATTCCATTGTTTTAAATTTTTCTTTTTCATAGATAATCCATTCCCACAACAAGGTCCAGTGCTAACAATCAAACTCAGTGAGGATACTGAAAACGCCAATCATGTTGATGGCAACTCGCAAAATACTTTAATTGAAATGTTGTTTGAAATGAATTATGAGACAGGACATTGGCGGAGATTAAAACGAACTAGAGTATTAGCCCCTATGCAGCGTGGCGAATCAACGTAGATCATCAAAATTTCGTGTAATTGCGTTTTACCATGCTGCATAGCTATACAAAGCTATTTATCTTATACCCAAAGAATAGTATTCATTTGATTTAACTAAAACGTTATTCTATTCTTTAAAATTCACTCGCTGTTAAGAGTCAGCTTACAGCGAATTCTCATTAGACGAACCCACTTCTGAAGTGAAGCATTTTACTTTTCTTCTACGTGATGCAGCTTCCAACTTTTGTTATCAACTTGTAAATATTGTGTTGGGTAAAAGATAGTTTAAGAGAACCTTAGACATTGTTTGTGATGTGTTATCAACAATCTATCTCAATTAGACATTAATTTTGTCATTTTCCTTTACTTTTTATGTCGGTCTTCTATATTAGTCTAGATATTCTGTGTAAAGACCGGTGAGGTTTCTAAATCAAATGCTTTTGAGAAACTAAGTAAGTTTTATCTTAAACACTGGACGTTATTTGCCATCAAGTTTCCCCTTTTTCTTCACCACTTTCAAGTTGCCTAGCCTGCGAAAATTGCAGGGGGTGCGGCACCCCTCAAATCTCAAATATAGTAGATTTTGCAGAGCGTTTGAAGACTTTGCAGTTCGTTGAGAAATAGATTTATAATCAATATATCATGAAGGTAGTTGGCCCTCTTCAAACGCCACCAATGGAATTTCGAAATAGATATATCATATTTGGGATAAACTTCTATGGTTAAGTCAAAAGCTTAAACTCTTCACAAGCAGCTGTAATATTAGCACATTAGTAACATACAGCCTTCCCTATAGTGTGCAGAGCGTATCATCTCTTTCTCACCGCCCCTGTATCCCTAGCAATGGATGAATCTTTTAGTAAGCTGAAGATCTTCCTACGGTCAACTATGACAGACGAAGGACTTGATGATTTAATTTTTCTTGCTGACGAGAAGGACCTCACAGAAACGGTCTTTTTTAAGGAGATTGGTCAAATTTTAAACTGCGTTGAATGTCCATGAAATGAGAAAGGAAATAAATAATTTTTATCAAGTTTTATTTACTATTTAGTAACCCAGATTCATTATGAAAAAATAAATCCAAGTTCCAATCATTATTTTTTACTAAAGTATATGACTCAAGTATTCTGATGTATTTAACTTCATTCAAAGTTTGCTCAAGTACTTGACTTCATTACGAAGCAAAAATCTAAACTGACATTCAGTTCACCCTAGCTATGGATGAAGGAATATTCACAGTCACTCTAGTTCTAATTTGTTTTGTCGCTTAGAAATGTATCTTAAAAATTGACATTAACAAGGCCTTTACTAGAAGCTTATAGGCAAACGTTTGCTTTGAGGTCTGCAGGGCACCACTCAGTTTTGCCGGGCAAAAATGTTTTTCACCCAAGTTACACCCCTGCCTTTTGCAAAAGGCTCCGTCGCTGTTCTTTCCTGATGCGATACTAAATGCCTTCCAAATGCAATGACTGTGAAAACATTAAAAACTCTATCGAGTGCGACGTTTTGAAAAACTTCATCGAGTGCGATGGCAAGCAGTTGTAAAATTAGTCGTTAAAGGGAGGAACCTATTCGTTTGGACTACCTTCATATGGAATATTATTTCTAAGTAATCTTAGGCCTCTAGATAGGCTTTAAAAATTCATTAGCTAGGGAATTAGAGCTTGTACTATAAGCAAGTTACACATGACGGCAGGTTTGCTTTCTGTGCTAAAAATACCATATATACAAGGGCCCTGTGGATGACGACCCTCCCGATCCACCTATAGAGGCTTCGTGTACTTGCATTAGGTCATTTCATTTATCTACGACCATGAAGTACAGTATCATATCTTTCAATGCGCATGAAACCTGCTGGAGAGGTCACTTTATGGATTGAATACGAAATGATTGCAAGCAGGTTCTGCTCTATATTTATTAGAAAGTTAGGATGGCTTATGAAAAATTTATTAAATAAATGTGACAGATTGAAGGGCATGGACGAGAGGCACTGGAAAATAGTTTTCAATAGTCAACGTTAATTTGACATATTCAACTTCAAGCAAAAGCATCACGCCGTAAAAGCCACGGCTAAACGACTAGATATTCTCTCGACTTTTTACTATACATTTTTGCCCCCAAGCTCTAGCAATGTAGCTATAGTGATCTGGCCAAACAACTATACATTCTACAAAATATTTTGATTTCACTGTTGCTTGCAACCTCGTTTTCACAATTGTCACTTCACAACACCAGTCAGCAAGACAACCAGTCACAAAGTCTTAAAACTGGCCAGACGACTATACAAATGCTATACAGCCGGAAATCCAGTAGATTTTTTGACCAAGCTGAAACACCATACAGAACATCGAAAAATATATTCTATAGCTACAGCGCTATACAAGGTGGCCAAACGACTAGATTTTTGTCTATGTAAAAGGTCGAGGAAAAATCTAGTCGTTTGGCCGGAGCCTAACTACAATCCTGTTGAGACGAATCTGTCTAGCACAACCTCTTTCTGTATTACCCTGCCCCCTCCACCCATTTCAAAGTTGTTTGAACTGGTTCTAGCTTATTTTTGTTCTCCACTGCTCTGGCAACAAATTACTTCAATATTGAACCGGAGGGAAGGGGGGGAACAATTTTTAGGATTTTTTAAAAAATATAGTACTACTGATTCAGCCTCTTTTTGGGCTTTGTTTTAAGAGGTTTTAGCGAGGATTGTATGTATTAACAATCTTGAAACGCTTATAAAACTATTGATTGTGAATCGTGAACATTTTCATAGCTTTATGCTTAGGGAATTTTTGTCAAGCAATGTTGAAGGCAGCAAAATAATGATTTTATTACAGTCCACGAAAATCAATTGTGGAGTCTTATCTCTAAAAGGACCCCTGTTCAAGAATAGATCGAAATCATACCGTGTGTTGTTTGTTCTGGAACGATGCCACGGATTGTTCACATTACCTCATTCGATGATTCTGCAAGGGCAAGGTCACTGAGGAGGTGCAATTAATAGTTTTTATCGGCATCTGTTTTGTCATATTTACAAACAATATCAGTCTTACATTTTGTATATTGTTTCGGAAATCTTTGTAATTTCGTCTGTTTATCGCATGATGACGAAAAATATTGAAAGACAAAATTCTTGACATATTCAAATATCATTCTTTTCAAAGTGTATAACGTGCACACTTTCTTTGCTTGATAATAGTATTAGGATTTCGAAATTCATTTCAGATTATTAAAAGATTGTGTTAAAAAATAAATGAGAAAACTAAATTTGTGTTGAACATGAAAGTGAAAACTATGGAGCAAATTAGCCAATGAGAAGGCAACGAGGTACGTCAACAAGCCTTTATGAACAATTTTCTGATTCCTGTCGCGACTTTTGAGATGGTCAGAGAAACGTTTTGACATGCAAAGCAATGTATTGGGCAACTTTTAAGAAGAGATCTTTGTTAGAGAATTTTTGATCTCAGGTTTGCTGAGAAAATTGGGTAACTTGACAAAGTTTTTCTTCCTAACGGAGCTTAGTCTCCAAAACGATACTGGATTTAATGTGATAGAGCTATCTCTGTGGAAAATATTATAATGGTGAGAAGCTTTTTCATGTCATTTGGCTGGTGGTTTTTTTTCCACCCCGCTACACTATACTAGACCTGGCCAGCAATCTATAACGTATCTAAAAACAAAGTGCTGACACCCTCGTCATCCATTAATAGTGAGTGCCCCTGGGTTTGGCATGAAGAGAACCATTATAAGCATAATAATTTCTTCTTCGCTCAACAATGTTTAAATACTGAGGTATTAAATTAAGCTTATATAGCCTAGGGCACTTTCAAAAGAACAGGAACTGAAATAAAACAATAAAAACAGGCAATATTTCAAACAAAAATTAAAAGATCGAGCCAGTCCGGAATCCTTGAACTTCTTGCGAAAACTCCTTTTTAACTCAATGACACGCAGATCATTTTGGAAGGGTTAATAAACTTTTGCTCATTTTGTTTGCATTGTCTTGTCTCGGCAGCTCTTGCTTCAAACTTGAAAGAAATCAACAAGTTTCGTTTTCTTGGAATGTGGTAAAATGAATAAATAGTCGGTACTTAACATCGGGCAAGCAGACTCCAGTTTGGTGGATCAAGATAAGCTTACCACGTGCCCTTATTCACTTTAGTTATAGCTGGTGTGATATAATAGCTCTAGCTACCTAAAGCTAATTAAAACTAACATTAGCACTCTGGTCAAAGTGAAATCTCTACGTTTTGTGTGAAACAGTCACTGTTACATGTTAGTTTCAACTTTCTTGTTATAGCATTCAAACTGCAATGAAGCGGCGAGAATGCTGAGAAATATCTAAATATTGCTTTGTTGCAATCGTCATAAAAGTCACCAATAGTGTTTCATGTCAGTTTACAAGAAGGTTTAGCTAATATCCCGCAAAGCACATTCGGCTACTTTAGTGTACTGCGCTAAAACATTCCTCTTGAATAGAATCTACAACGATACGTAAAACGATATGGTTTGTATTTCAAGTCTAGCGATAGGGATATAAAGAAGCAAAGCTTAAATTTCTCCCTTTTGTATTGTGTTTTTTTGTTTTCGTGTCAGTGTTTTTGACAGACTAGAATCCATTTTTCTACTTTTCCCATGCTGAATTTAACAACCTTTTTGGCTGCTAAGCTCAATTTTAGCCGCACTGCTTATTTATTATCCAATGGACTGGTAAAAATCGCTGGATGCTCATAGCACGAATGCAATAATTAGCCGCTGGTGCATAGTGCGACTTGGCCATGTTAACTGCTTTCCATGTTTGAATTGTGCAAGCAAAATGACCATAGTTCTTCGGGTCAGCTATTGTGTAGCAAAGCGCCTAGCTAAAGCATTGACCTTGATAGGCAAGTCCATCCGTGTGATTTCTACCCTTTTTTAACCTTTCCCCTCCGGATGTTCGAGCTTTAGCTAGATAGAAAAGGATGGAAGAGTAAAACTGTTTTTATTACGATATAACATTTATGAACACCATTAGTTCGACATAATAGAAGATTGGAAATAATTAGGTTAAATGCCGTATATTATTCTGACAAAATTATAGGACTCAAGCCCGAAAGCTGGGCTCGCAATAAGATTCTCGAAATTCAATTTTTTTTAGCAGCTAATAATCGTTTTCGAAACTTACTCCTCAGAAATCTTCCGAAGGGTTTAAAAAACGAGACAAGCCCTATCTTTTTATATTATATGTTGACAAATTGATTAGCTATTTCTTCCGTACAATTCTTTTCTATAGTTGGCTCCAATCATTTCACTTAACATATTATACTTTGTTCTAATCATTTTGTAATAAATGATTCTGCATAGAGAAAATTAAAAGTTATTTAAACTCGTATTGCCATAAAGTTGAACAAAGTGTAAACAAATGACGTGAAAAAGCCGGTTATCAGACAAGAAAGAAAGTTTGAAGAAAGTTATCGCGGTCAATGGATCTGTTTGTAAACGAGCTTAATACTATTAAGTAATGAAAACCATTGATTCCATTGAAGCTTATCGGGTTTTGACCACTGGGGCGCTGCTATGGCAGGTTAGGTCTGGGAACTAAAAACCAATGGAAACGCATAACCACCCATACAGACTTAATCTATGCTTGAATGGGCAACGACCCATCGGTACGCAATCAAATCAATAAACTGTTGGGCTTCGCTGATGATTTCATACGCTAAGTGAAACTCACTGGATCAAGTAGATCAAGCGTCTTCTTCGTGCAGCAAAATAAACGCACAAAAACACAATTTCATCGCCTTTGTGGTAATATATGAGCTGAAAAATATATGTTGAAGAGAAAGCAATATAAATGCAATAGATCTGAGAGAAGAGAAGCAAAAACAGGCGATACGATTATCAGCTTTCTTGCAAGCAAGTGACTAGAAGGCAGATTTGCAGCAGCCTGCAGTAGATCCAACCCAGGCATTAAATTTAGTCTATTGCAAGAATTTGGAGGAATGATGCAAGAAAGCATTGTAGAAAATGAGGGGAAAACAATTGAAAAGTAAGTTTGATATAGTTTAAGTATAAAACAGGTTTTATTTTTGTTTTTTCCAGTGCTTAAATAATTTGCTAGATGATTTTGCGTTTTTACCAGTGATTTTCTTGACGCAGAGCTAAGCAGTCTGTGTTCATTCCACATGAATTGTTTTCATAACCATTGTTGCCTTCTGAAAAATCAGTTTGTGCTGATCATTGAATTTGAAAAAAAATTGATTTTGGAGTAAATTTTGTTAACTGCTATTCGCAATTAATTTGATACAAAAATTTAGGAGTTTATAAATACAGATTTCATTATTTAAAATTGTTTATCAGGGCAGGGTCAATTCCTTTCACGTCTTTTTCAAAAATTAAGCGAAGGAAGCAAAATGTGTCTATCCTTGCCAATTAATTATATTCCTACTTGCCATTTTCTACTTCAAAATTTGAAGGAATAAATATTACCTAATAGCCTACTATTGACAAATAGTAAGCACACGTAGCTACTCACAGCCTAAGTCCTTATTTCCCATTGCATAAAATATCTGGGAAAATAAAAACACCAGTTACGCTGTCAAATGGCAGTATTTGTACTTGCTTCTCAAACTCTTATTACCCACCCTCCCTACAAACATTTTATTGCCCCTTATTTGAACTTTTAGTATTGCATTAAAACACAGAAAAAGATAAATCTTATATAAGCTAAGTCTGTTTGTTCGACTGAGATGGGTTTCTTTAGAAAGATGGATCTATTGACAAAAATAAAAATCGCATTTTAAATTACGAACCCTAATCCGTGTGTGAGGGTGTATGACATATAGAGTTAGTGTTTGCAGTTTCACCTTTTGTCAGTCATATCTTGAAATCTCCATATCTCATATCTTAAAAGATCTGGTTTTTTATTTATTCGATGCACTGGAAGTGATGCAGTGTAACGTGATAGTGATCAGAGAAAGAATATTCTTAGCAAAATAATTGCTAAAATCAGAAGCTACAAGAAAAGCAATTTACATTGCTAAAAAATGTTTATGAATACAATGTAAAGAATACGAATGTTGATGCAGGATGATTTTTTTCATAACTGTCGTACCTCTTGAATAATATTGAAATGATTTAATTTCTTTTTTTAATAAAGAATAACATTGTTTTAAAAACAAACAGTTATAATCAGTTTATTAGAATTAATTCCTTACTCAATCGGTTTGCCTTTCATCTATTGGCAGATCCAATCAAGCAGATTTTCAGCTCAGACAACTTAAATAAAATTACATTTCAGCATGCATGGTGGGAAACTGATCACTTATTTCATCCAAATGTCTCTTTTGAAACACGATTATTTGATAACAGATCGTATCACTATCTTATATTTTTATTCGTTTATATTTAAATCTTGTTAACATAATTTATTTCTGTTCCCAATATGAATGACCTTGCGTCCATTCCTTGGTCGGAAAAAACTCAATTCTATTATTTCTATCTGATTATACCAAGCTAGACAAGTAATACCCTCTATCAATTTGGGAATGTAATTAACGTTTTGAGGGATAACTCTTTGAAAAAGAAAACTAATGTGAAAAGAATAGTACTGAGTCATGCCCTGAGAAGGATAATTGTTTCAAGTAAATCATCTAACCAAGCTAATATCCAACACTGCAATCTGCGTCACTTAATGGAAGAACCATAGTTAAGAGCACCTAGCTATGAGGTATTGCAACTTATGGCACAAATCTTCGTTACAAAAGTTAAAGTAACAACGAAATATTTTGCTCGGGCAGTTTCGTCAAATTATCGTCAAATTTCTCCTTTTTTTACACCGAGTTTGTATTAAGATTGATATAAAGACCAAGGTTGTTTGTAGTACATTTTTTTGAAACAGGCATAAATCATTAATTGAACAAAAACTAGTGCTTTACAGTGAATATGTTGTGAAAGAGGATCAATCGTTTCCAACCTTCTCATTTTGAAACTCTAGCCGCCAGGCGCTAACACAGTAAGAAACCACTCTCTTTTAATGTATGCTTTTGTTGTGGAGAAGAATCTGAACACTTATGCTGTCAGTGGTCGAGAATAGTTAAAAAACACTTCTTCATCTTATGATCAATAATTTGCTACTGATTAAATTTCGGCAAGCTTGAAGGCTCGTTTTTGTGCATTTGTGATGAGATGTCATTGTTGAAAATACATAAAAATGGTCGTCAGACTGCGACTAAAATAGATGACAGAGTTTCTATTCAGAACTTGCTTCCAATTACAACTTTTAAGATAATATCTTATCAAACTGCTCTGACAAGAGATTTCTGTCTTCCCAAGAACTACATGTTATAAAACACTTTTAAACTCTATTTGCATATTTTGAAACCCTTTTTTTTGAGAGAAACATGTTTGGAGCATCATTTTCGTAAGGCATCATTCACTTAAAGGGCGTGAGCTTAATTTAAGAGTACCATTGCTGTGGCTGAAGAGACAGCCTTCCCATCATAACCCGTAGTTAGACTGAGAAGAAGGACCAAAGACAAATGCACAATCCGCAGCGAAAGACGAACACTTACCTCCTTATCACACTATGCACATAATCGTGATGAGCTTCTTCGCGGTTTTTCACGTTCTCGACTTTTTGAATTCTTCACATAATTGAAACGATGATACTGTATATTTGCTTGTCCTTCATCTGTACTTTTATCATATTTTCGAATTGCAATTATATGACAAATAGTAGAAACAGCGCAAGAAAGGGGCAGTAAGCGAAAAAACATTCGAGTTTATTTAAACTATGGTAATTACTTCTTAGAAAGGTAAAAAATAGAATAATTCTCTCGAAACGTTTAAGGGGTACACATCTTTCATTCCCAGTGCCTCTCTCATGACATCTTAACATATTTTTTTTCTTACCCGTAATTTTCTTAGACTACAAACTTCAGAATTTGCAAAAAAACGCTGCAAATCGTATAGTATTGCTGACATTCTTGGACTGAATGATAATGGAAAGAAAAAGCGTTTTAATTCGGAAAGTTCTACAAGTCCACATTCATCGCCGACAAGGAGCCATTCACCAGGTAGCTAGCTGGAATTGCATGCTTATTGCATTACATTTTTATCTTTCAAATATTAATTTTCCTACTAAGAAAATATATTAAATTTTTATTGACTTCGATAAAGATTATAGAAAGCAATGTTGCTTCCGTGCAAGCATTACCTGGTCATACCATGAGGATAATGGTTTTACTGGTTGGTTCTTAGGCAGGTTGTAAAAAGGGTATAAAAGAGGAACACAACTGTACCATAACTGCAGCCCCACTACTGACCATGATGCTTAAGATTGCCGAACCAGCAATTAACAGATTTTTCACTTTATCGCTATACTAAACAGTAGTGCTGAGTGGGCTGTGACCTAAGGCAATTTATTAGCGATTGATAATTTCTTATATCCCTCCTTCTTATGAGCTTAAACTGTGGTAAAACAACCACTGCATTGAAATGAATGAAAACGCATCTCTTATTCTACCCTTGCTAACCGCTGATATAATGTGATTCTATTGTGAGCCGACAGTGATATCACCCATCACTGAAATGTAATCTACCAGAATCGGCGCCTGTTGAGAATCTGATCAAATTATTCAATCTCTACTGATAGTTTAATTAAGTTGTATTGTTACGTACTATAGAGGATTAAAAAACCAGCGCTATGATTTAATTGTAGACTAGCTATAAATTAGGATGAGCTAAGGCATATGTGTATATTTTTGCTAAGTGTTCCTTTAAAGATCAGAAGCAGGCCTAATTGAAGATTTTCTGAATGATCTTTTGAATGTGATTTGTCTTGTAGCCAATTCAATTGTTTCAAGTAATGTTCTAGAAATCTTCAATAGGACCTTCGCAACATCTAGCTAAACCCACTTAAACAAATTTTAAATCTCTCTTCTTGCTGTCCTTAAGTGAAACAGAATATTTTGCCATTGGGTGATTAATTGATATAAGCTCTCTATTTGAATCGACTCTCAAAGCTTTACAATCACATACATATCAAAGGCAGTCTGTCTCCTATTTTGTTCAACGCTGTTTTCGTGACCATCACATAACCTATGGCAACCAAATTTCTTGAACAGAAATGCTCTAGAAGCGTACTGCATTGCTGATTGGCTGTGCAGATATTGCCCTATGTTAGAGTCGAGACGCATCAATTTTGTTTCAACAATATATAATAGGGGACAGACTGCATTCAAGCCTGGTTCCAGCCGATTTGTCTAAAATATGAATTTTTATCTTAAAGACGAAGAATCTCCAGAGTCCTGTTTGGAAAGTCCATTGTCATCAGATGGCGAGAAAAAAATGAAAAAAATGAATCTATCAATCGCAAGCCTACGAGAATCCCCGCCTGGGGCGCCCAAAAAAAGAAGATATCGTACAACATTTACCACTTATCAACTTGACGAATTAGAAAGAGTTTTTATAAGGACACACTATCCTGACGTCTTTCTCAGGGAAGAACTAGCAATGAAATTGAGTCTCACAGAGGCACGAATACAGGTAGGCTAAAAGAAAGTAAATTGCCTAATAGCGCAATATAACAAAGTTTCACCACTGTTTTGATTTGTAACTCAATTTTCAATCATTTTGCTAAACTCTGTCCGATTTTGGTGCTATTATATGAGCGGGGCTGGTTCGGCTAGTTCGAGAGAATGACTCACTTTTCCATAGATAAATTCTGCTTCAAAAAATTTAGAGCCCTAGAGAGGGCAGGAACTTAAACCTCTTTCTTACCAGGAATAAACAGACTGGTACAGTGATATCAATAGGAAACTAATAACAGATGTTTGCCCGATAAGGCGCAATTTTATACAGACAACAATGTATGATTGTAAAGAAACATGATAAAAAGCATGGGTTTTTTCCAAGAGTTTTAACTGTTTATTTTTACTTCTAGGTATGGTTTCAAAATCGAAGAGCAAAGTGGAGGAAAAGAAACAAAACTGACGGCAACAGACCGACTTCTCCATCACAAAACTCTTTACCATTGCTGTCACAATCTTTCCACTCAAATGTTTGCAACTCTTTATTTCTAAAAACACTGAATCATACGTCATCACTGGCGTCAAGTAAAATTCCAAGAATCCCCATCCTGCCATTTGCTAAGCCCATGAATACTTGTTTTGGAGGGCCTTCATGTACACACTGTAGAAATGCGATTCATGCATAGCTTATCCATTGAGGATTACGCCAAAGCTCATGAAATGTTCACACCCCTCTCGGGTACAAAAGTATCAGGACGGTTATCAATACTATAGCTGCACCATCTACACAAATCCAATCTACCTTGCCATATGTATCGGTGAAGATGAAGATTATTCGAGACAAATATGCTAAAATAATGTATACAATATGCCAAAACAATGTTTGAAATGGTTTGTAGCCAAAGATGAAGGCAGAATCTTTTTGAATCAACCTTTCGCGGCAGAAAGGTAGTAAATAGGATTTACAAGGGAAAAATGGCCTACAAGCAAGCAATATTCAAAGTGTGAAGCAGGTCTATAATCTTCGCATACCTTGAAAGAATTTTAGGAAAAGAGATGAATACACTTCGCTGAGAGTTTAGCTTTCAGAAAATAATCCCAATACAATGTGCAATCTAAGAGCATAAAAATATGGTGTTGTCATTCGAGTAGAGTTGTCATTCGAGGATTACGAGAAATTTTCACCTTCTTCTCAGACACAAAAGCATCAGAGCGATTGTCATATTATGGATGGACAAACAACTTTTCCTGTATCTTATATTTTCTGTCACAAGTTACATTAAATGATGTTACTTGCAAGGATGATACAGATTTTTGGAATTGAGAATGCTGAACTATGATGATAGTAGACAAAATTGTTAATGTAATAAAAACATGAGCACAGGCTGGTCATGGTTTCAAAATATGTATACAATTTCAGATCATCATTAATCAAAGAAAATCAACATTGTTTGTTAACATATTGTTTACTAACATATTGTTTACTAACAGGGATATTTGACTAGCCTCGTACGTTAACTAGACATGCAATAGATTTATCTCCGAACTCTTAATTGCAAAAACATTTAGCATCTTGCATAAACTGATATTTATTCTTATACTCAATGTTTAGCAAATATCATAGCAAACCGTAGCTTTTGCACTTTGACGTAGTGTAGCCTGCACTATCACTGTGAGTAGGTTATAAGCAAAATAAATGTGATAAAGTGAGCAACCATAAGACATAGAAACAATGCATATCTTCAAATATCTTAACTGTAATTTAGGACATTGAGTTATTTCTTAGCCCAAGAATGAGTATTAATTGATAGTACCTACAGATCTAATAGGAATGGTGTTTTCTCTACCATTTTGTCTGAAATCAGTAAATAATAAAACATTTTAGATTTTGTTTCAATAAGTATAATTTAAAGGCAGCAGAGAGTCTGAGCAAAACGTTACAGGCAAACATCTAGAGAGGAACCTCAAGTATCCAACGTTGTATGCACATGTGCATTCTGAAGTATTTATCGCCTTTAGAATGCACAACGACATGCAATTGACAAATGTAATAGACGGCCTAAAGGTAGATGACAACAAAGAACAAGCCAAGAAAAAAATATGCTTAATCTTCAGAAGTTGGAATGCTCCGTTCAAACAGCACCTGTTAGTGAAAGGGGATGGGTTAGAGAGACACAGATATTTTTTATTTTTATTTATTGAAATGATGGACATTTCTCAGAAAATATAAAAATGTGTCTTACCATCCATTTTTTGGCAAAATCGTAAAAACAATGTTGAGAAAGCTCAGATGTCCATGCAAATTTTTTTGGGAACTGTAATCGTTTCAAATCAAGACTTGTTCGACGGTCAAGAAAAGGTTGTGCGATGAAGAGAAAAAGTACAGCTGCAATACGAAGATATTGTATATTCAAGTTTTTATCCAATCTAAGAGGTGGTCAGAGCTTTACCTTCGGCCGATAGTAAGGTAGGATAGATAGGTAGTGTGAACATATTTACAGGCTACGGCTACTTGGATTGTGGAGCAACGTAATTCATATCGAAACATAGGGCATTCGGCTGTTAAATTTTGAAAAGTTGTCAATGTGCACGCTTAAGCACGCCCTTTGTTATTTTTTAGCATGTGATAACTGCAATTTAGATGGACCAAATATTTGATTTCATATAGAGATCCGCTGTAATAATCCTGGTGTCATGTCTGTGAAACTCTCTATCGCTTTCCCTCGAACAGGAATGTTACAGATTCTTTGTCACTTTTGTAGGAAGACCATTTTTTTATTTTATCTGTCAAAGGGCTAATGAAATATCCCGAGCGTTTCTTGTTGTATCTTAGAATGTTCTTTTTCATCCACAGTACGATGCTGTTTCAGACAAAGAGAAGTTGAAAAACAGCCCTTAGAATCAGGGTTTACTTTCCAATTTGTATTGTAAAATCAAATGAATTAAAGGGGTGTACTGAATGGGTAAACAAAAAAAATTTAAAACACCGGCAGTATTTTATTGCTGCACTCAAAGGAAAAGGAAAACTCAGTTTCAGCTCATCGTATTTTATTTTGGGTTTTTAAAAATGCTGAGAAACCTTGACAGCTCTGTCAAGGTACCTTCATTTACAAACTTTGTTATTTACTTGGAAACAGCATAAACCGTTACACAGCATAATTTGCTCAGCTCAACAGCAGTTGTATTCAAAACAAAACATTCAGCGTTATTCAGGAATATAGTTAATACATCTAAGAGGGGTTTTGGGCGGGGTACAACTTCTTTTGATTTTTCGTCCTATTATCCGTACTAATTGTTAAAAGAAAAAACAGAGCTTATCATTACATTTTGCCAAACCAAATGCAATTCAAAATGCAAGTATTGTCAACAATCTGAATTCAAAATGTGAGAAATCTAATTCAAATGCCAAAGAGAACCCAGAACACACCCATTCATGAATTATTCCTGAAAGATATACAGAGACGCGTTCTTTTTGACAAGTTTAGTTGATTTAATAAATGGACAATTTAATTTTAATGGAAAAAGATTCTAACATAAATATCGTGTATAATATATAATTATATCAAACTTTTGAATTTGATATAATTTTGGATTTGAAAATTTGGAAAGCTATCCTTAAATTCGAAGCTCCTTAAAGAGAAAAAAGAAAACATGTAACTAAGTACAAATTGCAAATGCCAATAAGTAGCTTTATAGAAGCACATCAAAACAAGCAGAAACAAAATTTCAAGTATATCCTATTCGAAAATGATTTTGGGATGTCTTCAATTGAACTTTTGCAAGAAATCATTTATTTTCTTTTCCTAATTTCCACCAATGTGGGTTTTTTAATTCAAGAAAATAATTTAGAAATTAGAGAGTTTACGTTTTAATTTGCTGCTTCAAAAAGTGCACTATAGGTTGTAGAGACTGAGTTGCCTGAAGAGACGTCAAGTTGAAGAATATTTCACCAGTTATGGAATTCATCCTGCAAAAGACAATCAGGCTAGCATTTCACAACTATGAAATTTATAATCCTAATCTTAATGAAACAATTAAAATTTCTATAATAGACTTCAATCACAGACGTAGACAAATACATAATTGAATCAGAAGTTACTGAAATATATTAAAATATATCAACAAAAATATCAAATTAAGAGATTTATTCAGGATTATACCATTCTTTTTGAACTCTTGGTAACTTTGGGGTGTCAGCTTTTTCACTAGCAGCTAGACTCTCTTTTAAATCTCTGAAGTTATCTTCTATATGTTTTTTAACATGTCCCATAGAAGACCCCGCTTGGTTGACAGCTTGCTAAGAGAAAAAGAAAATTATTTTTCTATTTCAAGGTTATTGTCCGAAATTTTAGAATAATATTTAAATTCGAGTTGTCCGCATGGTTAAGCCAACCATATTTTTTATAAGCTACATGATACGAGGGAAATTTCCTATAAGGTCTGGTTTACACATGGCAGGTCTTGTAACTGGGCCTGTTCTGGCACAACATTGAATTAAGATTGTTTCTGCTTTTGGAATAATTCAATCTTTCTCAGGTGTTCTTTGCCCTGTGTGCCTCTCTTGGTAAGACTTATTCGTTTCAAAGCATGGAAACAGTGGCCGAAAAAATGTAACACTATCTCACGAATCTGAGGATACATGTGTTTGGAATATAGCTACTGTTGATAGTTCTAAATGCATGTTCAATGTCTTCCAATGCTGATAGTTAACAAACCCATCGACAAACTATCAATAGTAAATTAAAACTGCTGATATCTGAAATACAACTCTATGCCACTCTGTTTTAAAAGGGGCTAAACGCATTTATTACCGCCGTCTTAACTCCTTGAGTCTCAACCACTCAACCACAACCGCATATCTTCGAATTAGCCCCATGGGGGCTTATTTATTTTTGATTATTTTGGAAGGGGTTTATTCTGTAATAGGACGCTCAATGACGTAATGTATCTGTTTGTAATTTCACGTGTATACTTTGTTATTTTAGTTTATTTACTAGAACTATTACTTTTGCACATGCGTAGTTTAATCTGTCAATCTTAATTAAGGAAATGTATCTAGGTCTTGTAATTATTGTTTGTAATTTAGTCAAGAGCTCTGCCATAGTTGTACTTTAACTCCGAGTGTTCCATGCGTTGGCCTCTGGCGAGATGAACTATAATCCCGATTACTAATGGTGGAGGACCGGGGCATGTTCTTTTCCTTTATGGCATAGAACTCAATCACGTATCTCAATTCTCCAGCCAAGCACGCTGCTCGCCATGCCAACAAAGTAAACACGTGAAATTACAAACAGATAAATTACGTCATTGAGCGTCCTATTACAATTCGAGGGGTTGGGGGGGGGGTGTCTTATAAAATTATTCATAAAATCATCAAAATAACACATTCAAACATAAATGAAATAACATGGCAGCCTAAAAACCAAACAAATGATACAAAAATAATATAAATTCAGTCCAATATGTCCACATCCTCCTCTTCCTCCTCGGCGATGTCCTCGTCCAGCGGCAGGACACTTTAGCAAGCATCTTGCATGTCATCTTCAGGCGGAACAAACGGATTTTCTTCATCGCATTCAAGCATTTTCAACCGGGCTTTAACATTTCTCGACCAGCGCTACATTGCATATCTGGCTTGAAGCATGTTATTTGTTCATCCTCACTACCATCGGTTGCGACTGAATGTGCACATGCGAAGAATGAGTTGTTGATAACTTCCAATGGAAGTAGCTCCCAGCTCTCCAAAATCCATCTGATTATTTCTCGGCTTGGTGGCGGTTTCAAGTTTCCACACTCTGTCTCCTGGTTGATTCCATCAGATGCCAGCCATTTGTCATACTTATTTGTGCAATGTGCCTTAAACGGTTTGTTCAAAGACACGTTGGATAAACTTGGCGCCTCCACCAGGAATGACAGCCACATCAATGCTTTTTGAACGAAGTGACTGGGTGACAGAGGGTGTGAGATGACACTGATATATGTCCGAGGAAAGCAAACGACGCCGGAAAGAAAATGCACCGAGCACAGAATCGATATATTGCTGCGCCAAATCATCGTCCATCCAGCCGTTTGATGACGATGCGATGATGCACTTACTCCTGAACTCCTTTCCCATCTCTTTGGCTTCTCGTTTAGCCCCTTTGAATACAATAAATGGCTTCAATTTCCCTCAATCGGCCTTTGCTGTGAAGCAAACTGTAACGAGGCATTTTTCGTGGCTAGTGGTTTTCATCGTTACCGTCCTTGGCCCTGTTTTTTCAAGAGTTGCGCACGAAATCATGTCTGAACAAACAGGGGTCTCATCCATGGCAAAGATACTCCCCAATTCATAATCGAACTCCATCCGCAAGCGCCTTAATACATACGCAACTAACTTTGCCACAAGTTGGTCAGGATCTTTTTGCGCCACTGACACCTTCTTTCTTAGCGAAAGGTTATGGCGATTTGCAAATTTCTCAAACCAACCTTGGCTGGCAGCAAACGTGTCACTTTCCCCAGACCCGTTTTCCTCTCCCATTTATCTGAACATAATCTATAAGAATAAAAAATGTTTCGATATAAACAAATCAAAATCTCACAGGTCATGTAAATTGGTAGAAAATATACATTTTCAGTCTATTAACACCCCACGTGTAAAATAGGTTGAAATCTCAAACAATCAAGCTCACCTTTGCCTTTTTCATTGCAAGAACTCTAGAAACTCTTAACCCCTTTGCTCTTCTTTCAAAAATCCATTTAATCAGTGCTTCTTCTAAAGTCTCCGACAACGGTTATCTTTCAGCTCCTTCTAACCTTTTGCGAAATTTTCTTTTATTCTGACATGCAATTTTTACAATTTCTTCTTCCTTCTTACACCATTCAGCCACGGATCGCCTATCTACATTGAACCTGCGCGCTGCTGCTGCCTTGCTCGTCTCTTCGGATAGCTTGATAAACTCTAGCTTTTTCTCAAAAGTGTAAGATTTCACGAGCTTCCCTTTATGCGAGCTTGCACCTTGGTTTGTTTCTTTGGAGTTGATCCATTCATTTACATCAAAACGTAACCATTCCGGATATGGATTTGACGTTGATTAGGATAGATTAATCAAAACAGGACACGATAAATACAATGATTCACAGTGTACATATCACTAAAAAACGTAACATACTTCACTTACAATAGAGATTTGAGTTATCATGTTGTGCGAAGAAAAAACGGAGCTTTTAGTTGGTCATATTTCGAGTGAAATCTCTCAATTAGTAAACTATTTTATTGCTGCTACAAATACAAACACCATTATTGCTGTCGTTGCTGGGAAAAGAAGACAAGAAGTTGGCTTAGTTGTTCCAGCAGAGTATATTGCTTATACGACAAATCGGAAACATTCCCAGATGTTGGCATCTTAACTGCTTGAAAAACAAATTGTTCTTCAAATGAATGTTAATTATGAGCCCGTAGTAAAAAGGCCTCGTATATTTTAGTGCTTATTATTATTATATATTTTGTGACTTATCATCGACCAAGAGAGTGAATTTTTCTGTCATAGCTCGATAAAGTACAAATATGGACTCAAAAG